>CM066330.1:261413470-261423470 GCA_033807585.1 Hydrophis major
AGAGATAGAGTTAGAGTTAGAGATAGAGATAGAGATAGATAGATAGATAGAGATAGAGATAGATAGATAGGCAGGCAGGCAGGCAGACAAATGGTAGATAGATAGATATAGAGATAGATATAGATATGTACCATAGATAGAGACAGATAGATGGTAGATAGATAGATGTAGGTAGGTAGGTAGATAAGATAGAAATTAGATAGATAGGCAGACAGATAGACAAATGGCAGATAGATAGATAGATAGATAGATAGATAGATAGATAGATAGATAGATAGATAGATATAGAGATAGTTAGATACCATAGATAGGGACAGATAGATGGTAAGTAGATAGATATAATTATAGATTTTGATAGATAGATAGATGATAGATGGATAGAGAGAGAGAGGGTGAGAGATAGAGATAGAGATAGATATCGTAGATAGAGACAGATAGATGGTAGGTAGATATAATTGTAGATATAAACCGACACAGACAAACAGATAGTAGATAGATAGATCTTCTAGTCCAATATATATACAGGTAGTCCTCAATTTATGATGACAATTGAGCCCAGATATTCTGTTGCTAAGCAAAGCAGTTTCTAAGTGAGGCTGGCCCCATTTTACGACCATTTTTGCCACAGTCATTAAGTGAAATCATTGTGAAGCATGTAGCCATTAAGTAAAATCTGTCTCCCTCCCCCATCGACTCTGCATGTCAAAAGCCAGTTGGGAAGCTGGCAAAAGGCCTTTGCATGTAAATTTGTAAATGCAAACAGGTGTCAAGTGTCCAGATTTTGATTCCGTGCTACAACAGTCGTAAATGTGAGGACCGGTTGTAAGTTGCTTCTCTTAGCGCCGTTGTAACTTTAAATGGTCAATATGGTGAAACTAAGTTGTAAGTTGAAGGCCACCTGTATTAATACAAAGTAATTAAGACGGAATTAGTTTAAAGTTTCCAATGGTCTGGATGCTTCCTTGGGATTTAACCAGAGCTTTCGAATTCCTTTTGCATCCAGATAACCAAATAGTAAATTTATAAATTGAGTGATGTTGCCACCTAGTGTCTATACCAAGTACTTCTAGTTGCAGGGGAAAAATCTTACTAAGAGATTCATTAAACCAAGATTCCGCTCGTCAGCTGGTAACTGATTAGATTATAGATTAAAAGAGTTGGAAGGGACCTTGTAGGTCATCTAGTCCAACCCCCCACCCAAGCAGGAGGCCCTACACCATTTCTGACAAAGGGCAGTCCAATCTCTTCTTGAAAGCCTCCAAGGATGAAGCTCCCACAACTTCCGAAGGCAACTTCTGTTCCATTGGTTGATTGTTCTCACTGTCGGAAAGTTTCTCCTTATTTCCAGGTTGAATCTCTCCTTGTTCAGCTTCCATCCATTATTCCTTGTCTTGCCTTCAAAGGTGCTTTAGAAAATAGCTTGATCCCCTTCCTCTTCTCTGGGGCAGCCCCTCAAATATTGGAAAATCACTACCCTGTCTCCCTTGGTCCTTCTCTTCCCTAGGCTAGCCAGGCCCAGTTCCTGCAACTGTTCATTGTATGTTTTAGCCTCCAGTCCCCTAATCATCCTGGTTGCTCTTCTCTGTACTTTTTCTAGAGTCTCAGCATCTTTTTTATATCTGGTGACCAAAACTGGATGTAATACTCTAAGTGTGGCCTTACTAAGGCTTTATAGAGTGGTGTTAGTACCTCCCTTGATCTTGATTGTTTCCCTCTGTTAATGCAATTTAGGATTGCATTGGCTTTTTTGGCTGCTGCTGCACATGGCTGGCTCCTATTTAGCTGGTTGTCCACTAAGACTCCAAGATCCCTCACACAGTTACTACTATTGAGCCTGGTTTCACCCCAGTCTGTATGTGTCCTTTTGGTTTTTCTTGCCTAAGTGTAGGACTTTACTTTTCCCTACATTGAATTTTATTTTGTTGGATAGGGCCCAGGGTTCTAGTCTGTCAAGGTCCATTTGGATCTTGAGCCGATCTTTTTGGATGTGAGCTATTCCTGTCAGCTTAGTATCATCTGCAAATTTGGAAAGTTTCCAAGTCATTAATGAAGAAATTGAAGAGTCCTGGGCCTAAGACGGAACCTTGTGGCACCCTACTGCTTCCTTCCCTCCATGTAGACTTAGACCCATTAAGGGGTCTAAGTCTACATGGGTAGACTGTTGAGTACAGTTTGCCAGCCAGTTGCAAGTCCATCTGGTGGTGGTGCTATTTATTCTCACTTTTTTCTAGCTTCACTTTTTTCTAGCTTCCCAAGAAGTAGGTTGTGGTCTACTTTGTCGAATGCCTTTGATAGTTCCACTTATATGACCAGTGGCCATTGTGGAGGACGTTCTTCAGGGCAGCCAGATTTGGGCTGCAAAATCCTGAATTATCAGGGACAAAATTCTTTCTTTGCAGCTCAGATTTCCAATCTTCTCCTTGTCCCCCTAAGCCCAACTGGGATGGACTCTCAAACTACGCCCTACTCAGCACCCTACAAATATCTGACCTTTCTCTGTTTTAGTTCTTTCCATCTTCTAAAGCAGCGTTTTTCAATTTTGGGACTTCAACTCCCAGAATTCCCCAGCCAGCAAGCAGCCAAGGTTAGGAAAACACTCTTCTAAGCTACAGGTAGTCCTTAACTTATGAATTTTCTTGCCTCTGTTGTTAAGCGGATTATTGCAGTTATTAAATTAATCATTTGATCGTTAAGTGGATCGGGCTTTCCACATTGACTCTGCTTCTCAAAAGCCAGCTGGGAAGGATACAGAGTCTTCCTCATTCTTCCTCTCCCTCTCCCCTCCCCCCTCCTCCCTCCTTTCATCCTCCTCTTCCTCCTCCTCCCTCCTCCCTCCACCTCCTCTTCCCCTTTCTCCTCCTTCTCTTCTCCCTTTCTCCTCCTCTTCTTCCCCTCTTTCTCCTCCTCCTTCCCTCCTCCCCTTCCTCCTCTTCCCTTCCCTCTCCTCCTCCCCTGTTTTTCCTCCTCCTCCTCCTCCCTCCTCCTCCTTCTCCTTCTCCTTTCCCTCCTCCTCTTCCTCTTCCTCCACCTCCTTCCCCTTTCTCCTCCTTCTCTTCTTCCACCTCCTCCCCTATTTTCCTCCTCCTCCCTCTTCCTCCTCCTCTTCCTCCCCTCTTCCTCCTCCTCTTCTCCCCTTCTTCCTCCTCCTACCTTAGCTGGGTTGGTGTCAGGTTCCGGTAACGGTGAGCGGCTTAAGGCGTCCGCGTGGGAGATAGTCTTACCCGGTCTGTGTGTGAGTCCGTAATTGTAGGCAGCCAGGAACTCGGACCACCTTGTCATTCGGAGAGACAGAATGTTCGGGGTGGCTCTGTTCCCTGCAAGGATTCCCAGCAGCGGTTTGTGGTCAGTGATGATGGTAAATGTCCGGCTGTAGAGGTACTCGTGAAATCTTTTTACTGCGGCGATGATGGCCAGAGCCTCTTTGTCCAGCTGGCTGTAGTTCCGCTCTGGTTTGGTGAGGGTCCTTGAAAAGAACGCGATGGGTGCTTCTTTTCCGTCGGGGAGAGTGTGGCTGAGGACAGCGCCGACGCCGAAGGGTGATGCGTCGCATGTGACGGCTAGTGGTAGGGTCTCGTTGTACTGGATGAGGACGGCATCCGAAGTGAGTAGGTCCTTTGTTTTCTTGAAGGCGGCTTCCTCGCGTTTCCCCCAAGTCCAGGTCGCCGCCTTGTCCAAAAGCCTATGCAAAGGCTCCGCCGCCGTCGCCTTTTGGGGCAGGAAGACATTATAAAAGTTAAGCAGCCCCAGAAACGCCTGCAGTTCTGTCTTCGACTTGGGTGTGGGGGCTTCTTTGATGGCTTTGATCTTTTGGTTGGTGGGGTGAATGCCGTGACGGTCTAGGAGATATCCTAGGAATTCAACCCGTTCCGTGTATAATTGGCATTTTTCCCTCTTTACTTTGAGCCCGGTCTCTTTGAACTTGGTTAGCACCTCCCTTAGGCGACTCTCTAGTTCGGCCTGGTTGGTTGCCGACACTAAGACGTCGTCGAAGTAAGGTACCACCCCCTTGATGCCTTGTAACAGCCTTTCCATTAGGCTTTGGAATATTCCAGGTGCCACGCTGACTCCGAATTGGAGCCGGTTGCATTTAAATGCTCCCCGGTGGGTGATTATGGTTTGCACTTCTGCCATTTCCTCATCAACCGGCAATTGTTGGTATGCCTGGGCGAGGTCGAGTTTAGCGAAAACCTTGCCCCCTCCCAGTGAATGTAGTAGGTGTTGCACTACTGGGACGGGGTAAGCGCTTTGCTGCAAGGCGCCATTTAGGGTGGCCTTATAGTCCCCACAGATTCTCACCGACCCATCGGGCTTGATCGGGGTGACTATGGGGGTCTCCCACTGGTCTATGGGTTGTAGGACCCCTTGCTTGACGAGCTTGTCAATTTGCTCGTCAATCTTGGGTTTAAGCGCGAATGGTACCCGCCTTGGTTTTAGGCGTTTTGGGGGGACGTTTGGGTCTAGGCTGAATGATATAGGGGGCCCTTGGTACTTGCCTAGGTTTCCGTCGAACACCTCTTGGAATTCCCGGGCTAGTTATTGCTCCCAGTTGTTGTCGGCGATGTGGTCGATGCCCGTGACTGCGATGCCGAGCGGTGCGAACCATTGTAGTCCCAGTAGGCTTGGGCGGTCATGATCGACGATGGTCAGGGGAAGCCTTTCGGTGTGCCCTTTGTAGGTTACCTTGAACTGTCCGGTTCCGACTACAGGCATGCGGTTTCCCTGGTAGTCTTTCACGATTAGTCTCTGGTTGTCTAGGCCTTTTCTCTGGATGGTAGGCACCAAGCATTTTATTTCTTGCCATGCTACCATGGAGAGGTAGGACCCGGAGTCCACCTCCATTTTACATGGCTCGCCTTCGATGCCTACCTCCATGTAGACCTTCCGGGCGTCGTTGGTTGTGGCATGGCCGATGGTGACCGTCTGATGGGTCTCCTCTCTTCGCCAGGTCTCGCCGCCTCATAGGTATCGTCCGTTCCGGTCCCATCTGTTGTCAGCGGGGTGATCTCTGGTCCGGGGTGGTGTGCTCTCTCGTCTCCGTTCGCTCTGGTCCCATCGTGTAGGGCTGCGGTTCTTTTTGAGATGGCAGACGCGGGCGATGTGTCCCTTCTTGTTGCAATGCTGGCAGATTGAAGCGAAGAACCGGCATTCGGACCTGGGGTGGTCGCCTCTGCAACCGGCACAGGTGGTCCTTGACTTATGACCCCGCCGGTTCCGTGGGTCGCGGCCTGCCTGGAGATGGTGGATTTCCTCCTCCTCGTCGGAAGTGCCTGATGCTGAGTGGACGTCGCCCTGGTGGGTGGTCGTCTCGGGTTGGGCCTCGGTTGACCTTGCAGGGTGGTTGTTCCCGCTGCAGTCCCCGGCATTCGGTTGGCGCATGCGGTCGGCGGATTTTCGGGTAGCTTCGGCGGCTGTGGCTTCGGTGAGGGTATCTGCGAGGGTGATGTTGCCCTTGGCCATCAGCCGACTCTGGAGGACGGGGTCCCAAAGGCCGAGCACGATTCGGTCCCGCAGGGCTTCGTTCATGTTGTCGAATTCGCACAGCCCTCCTAGGTGCTGTAGTTCTGCGACGAAGTCGCTGAAACTCTCACCCGACCGTTCGTCCCGATGGTAGAATTCGTGTCGTTGGATGAGGATGGGCACGGCTGGAGCGTAGTGTCGCCGGAGTATTGGCTCGAGGTCGTCCCAGTCCATCGTGGTCACATCGGTGGGTTTGGCAAGTGCCTTGGCCATCTTAAACACTGCGGCCCCGCAGTGGGTCAGGAAGATGGCTCGCTTCTTTGGGCCGGTGGCGTTCTTCAGGTCGCTGCATTCGAGGAACATGCGGAATCTGTCTGAGTACGATTCCCAGTCCTCGCTGGCGGGGTTGAAGGGTGCGGGAGGCACGATGTTTGCCATCGTGGAGTTTCGTCTGGCTTCCGTCGGACACGTGCTTCGGTTCAGGATCAGAATCCCACCTTCGTCACCAGTGTCGTGTCGTCGGAAATGATGCCAGGAGTCGGTGACTTAATATCAAGCTCTTTTATTGAGTCAGGAACCGAACTGGGGCTAAAGGAAAAACTTGTGGCTTTTTATTTCCAAGCCGCGGCGGCCACGGCCAATGGCACCGCTTTGAATCTCCCGCGATTCGAATGGACCAATCGCGGGAGATTCTTAGCGAGCCAATCGGCGCGGCTCGCCTAGCCAATCAGAGTGCCCCGCGCTTTGGCCAATCAAAGCGCGGGGATCTCAAGAATGCTAATGAGGGGACAGAACAGGAACAGTCAAGGTTGAAGGGTCCCAGGCCGTTTGCCCCCAGTGGTTGGAGCCTGGGGGGTGTGGGGGTAGGAAGCAGACCAAAGGGGGCATCTGAATCCAGCTGGAGAGGCCTTGCAGCCGTCGCTGGACTTCCCCCCCATGCCCCCCTCCCCAGCCTTTCTTTTGTGAGACCCTCCCAAATGTCTGGCCGATGGGAGCTGGGCTGGGAGGGGCACCTGCCGTCTCCCCTTTGCCTTCCCTGGACACTGAGCAGATGTGAGCTCACCATCGCCCCCATCCCACCCCAAGGATGCCCCAGGGACCTTTGGAGGCTGAGGATTGGAAGGGGAGAGACCCCCTCCCACCTCTCCTCCCTCCGTTGTCCCTTCCTCCTCCTCCTCCTCCTCCTCCTCTTCCTCTTCCACTCTTCGTCCTCCTCTTCCTCCTCTTCCTCTTCTTCCATTTCCTCCTCTTCCTCTTCTTCCATTTCCTCCTCTTCCTCTTCCACCTTTTTCCTCTCTTCCACCTCCTCTTCCATCTCCTCCTTTTCTTCCTCTGTCCCTTCCCCCTCCTCCTCTTCTTCCAATTCCACCACCTCCTCCTCCTTCTCCTCCTCTTCTTCCACTTCCACTTCCACTTCCACCTCCTCCTACTTCTCTTCCTCTTCCACCTCCTCCTCTTTCTCCTCTTCTCTTCCTCTTCTTCTACCTCCTCTTCCTCCTCTTCCTCCTCTTCTTCCAATTCCACCTCCTCCTCTTCTCTTCCTCTTCTTCTACCTCCTCTTCCTCCTCTTCCTCCTCCTGCTCCTCTTCTTCCACTTCCACCTCCTCCTACTTCTCTTCCTCTTCCACCTCCTCCTCTTCCTCTTCTTCTACCTCCTCCTCTTCCTCCTCCTCCTTCTTTTCCACCTCCTCCTCTTCCTCCTCCTGCTCCTCTTCTTCCAATTCCACCTCCTCCTCTTTCTCCTCTTCTCTTCCTCTTCTTCTACCTCCTCCTCTTCCTCCTCTTCCTCCTCTTCCTCCTCTTCTTCCACTTCCACCTCCTCCTACTTCTCTTCCTCTTCCACCACCTCCTCCTCCTCTTCTTCTACCTCCTCCTCTTCCTCCTCCTCCTCCTCCTTTTCCACCTCCTCCTCTTCCTCCTCCTGCTCCTCTTCTTCCAATTCCACCTCCTCCTCTTTCTCCTCTACTCTTCCTCTTCTTCTACCTCCTCCTCTACCTCCTCCTCCTCCTCTTCTTCCACTTCCACCTCCTCCTACTTCTCTTCCTCTTCCACCTCCTCCTCTTCCTCTTCTTCTACCTCCTCCTCTTCCTCCTCCTCCTCCTTTCCCACCTCCTCCTCTTCCTCCTCCTGCTCCTCTTCTTCCAATTCCAATTCCACCTCCTCCTACTTCTCTTCCTCTTCCTCTTCCACCTCCTCCTCTTCCTCTTCTTCTCTTCCTCTTCTTCTACCTCCTCCTCTTCCTCTTCTTCCAATTCCACCTCCTCTTCTCTTCCTCTTCTTCTACCTCCTCTTCCTTCTCTTCCTCCTCCTGCTCCTCTTCTTCCAATTCCACCTCCTCCTCCTTCTCCTCCTCTTCCACCTCCTCCTCTTCCTCCTCTTCCTCTTCTTCTACCACCTCCTCTACCTCCTCCTCCTCCTCTTCTTCCACTTCCACCTCCTCCTACTTCTCTTCCTCTTCCACCTCCTCCTCTTCTTCTACCTCCTCCTCTTCCTCCTCCTTCTCCTCCTTTTCCACCTCCTCCTCTTCCTCCTCTTTCTCCTCCTGCTCTTCTTCCAATTCCACCTCCTCCTCCTCTTCCACCTCCTCCTCTTCCTCCTCTTCCTCTTCTTCTACCACCTCCTCTACCTCCTCCTCCTCCTCTTCTTCCACTTCCACCTCCTCCTACTTCTCTTCCTCTTCCACCTCCTCCTCTTCTTCTACCTCCTCCTCTTCCTCCTCCTTCTCCTCCTTTTCCACCTCCTCCTCTTCCTCCTCTTTCTCCTCCTGCTCTTCTTCCAATTCCACCTCCTCCTCCTCTTCCACCTCCTCCTCTTCCTCCTCTTCCTCTTCTTCTACCTCCTCCTCTTCCTCCTTCTCCTCTTCTTCCACTTCCACCTCCTCCTACTTCTCTTCCTCTTCCACCTCCTCCTCTTCCTCCTCTTCTCTTCCTCTTCTTCTACCTCCTCCTCTTCCTCCTCCTGCTCCTCTTCTTCCAATTCCACCTCCTCCTCCTTCTCCTCCTCTTCCACCTCCTCCTCTTCCTCTTCTTCTACCTCCTCCTCTTCCTCCTCCTCCTCTTCTTCCACTTCCACCTCCTCCGACTTCTCTTCCTCTTCCTCTTCCTCTTCCACCTCCTCCTCTTCCTCTTCTTCTACCTCCTCCTCTTCCTCCTCTTCCTCCTCCTTCTCCTCCTCTTCCTCTTCTTCTACCTCCTCCTCTTCCTCCTCTTCCTCCTTCTCCTCCGTCCCTTCCTTCTCCTCCTTCCACTTCCTCCTCTCTCTTCCCCCTCCTCCTTCTCTTCCTCCTCTTCCCCCTTTACCCCCCTCCCCTATTCTTCCTCTTCCTCCACCCTTGTCCTTCTTTCTCTCCCTGCCTTCAGTTGGAGGCCCACCTGGCTCACCACGCATGTGCTCCGCGTCCCAATGATGGGCGCATGGGTTGAATGTGCAAGGGAAGCACCCCATCTTGGAAAACAAAGGAACCCCACAGGGACAGCCATTTGTCCAGAATGGTATATGGTCTCCTGCTTGAGCAAGGGGTTGGGCTAGAAGACCCCCAAGGCCCCTTCCAACTCTGTAACAAGCAAGTTTCTTTTGACATGCTCTACCATTTGTTGGTCATTCCCACAGATGCCTCCCATTCGTGGCCCTGATTCCTGTGGCTGTGAGAGAGTCCACTGTGACCTCACTGCCTACCAGTGTCCTGGGTGGAAGGCTAGAACGCCGGACTCTGCAGTCCGTTCCCACTCAAAACAAGAAGTGAGTGGAGTTAGACCAGTGGTCCCCAACCACCGGGCCTCCGGTCCGTGGATCATTTTGTACCGGGCCGCAATTTTGCTTGGTTGCCGCCATCTTGTTTTGACGGCACTTGAGAAAGTGTTTCCGGGTGAGCTTGTCGGTCGTCGGTTGTTGGAAAGCGGCGTTTGGGTGCTGAAGGAATCTTCGCACCTTAGTTTCGTTGAAGTTTCGTTGAAGCTTCGAACGAAGAGCTGTCCCGATGGCGGTGGAGTCTCGCGTTACTCAGGAGGAGATTAAGAAAGAGCCCGAAAAGCACAAAAAAGGTACAAAGGAGGAGTTGAAGGTGGCGGGGAGAAGCGGGGGACGGCTGGCTGGCCAGTCGCTCAGCTCGCCTTGCCTTGGTTGTGGTGCTGATGCCGGTACCAGTCCGTGGATCATTTTGTACCGGGCCGTGATACAAAAAAGGTTGGGGACCACTGAGTTAGACCAGCAGAAGGGAAAAAGGGGTGTGAGCAATCTGGGCTCATAAACCCCACAAGCAGATGCCTCTCAGACAAAGCTCAAAAACTCAAAAGCTCAAAACAAAGTGAGGTACTAAATACCACTCTATGAAGCCTTTGTAAGGCCACACCTAGAGACCTGCATCCAGTTTTGGTCACCACACTATAAAAAGGATGTTGAGACTCTAGAAAAAATGCAGAGAAGAGCAACCAGGAGGATTAGGGGACTGGAGGCTCAAAGACACGATGCGTGGTTGTAGGAACTGGGCCTGGCTAGTCTGGTGAGGAGAAGGACCAGGGGAGACAGGAGAGCATCTTCCAATATT
>CM066330.1:261425833-261430833 GCA_033807585.1 Hydrophis major
AATCGATCATCTATCTATCTATCTAATCTATCTATATATCTATCTATCTATCTATCTATCTATCTATCTAATCTATCTATATATCATCTATCTAATCGATCATCTATCTATCTATCTATCTATCTATCTATCTATCTATCTATCTAATCGATTATCTATCTATCTATCTATCTATCTATCTATCTATCTATCTATCTATCTATCTAATCTATCTATATATCATCTATCTAATCGATCATCTATCTATCTATCTATCTATCTATCTATCTATCTATCTATCTATCTAATCTATCTATATATCATCTATCTAATCATCATCTATCTATCTATCTATCTTTCTATCTATCTATCTATCTATCTATCTATCTATCTATCTATCTAATCTATCTAATCTATCTATATCATCTATCTAATCAATCATCTATCTATCTATCTATCTATCTATCTATCTATCTATCTATCTATCTATCTATCTATCTATCTAATCTATCTATATATCATCTATCTGATCGATCATCTATCTATCTATCTATCTATCTATCTATCTATCTATCTATCTATCTAATCTATCTAATCTATCTATCTATCTATCTATCTATCTATCTATCTAATCTATCTATCTATCTATCTATCTATCTATCTATCTATCTATCTAATCTATCTATCTATCTATCTATCTATCTAATCTATCTATATATCATCTATCTAATCGATCATCTATCTATCTATCTATCTATCTATCTATCTATCTATCTATCTATCTAATCTATCTAATCTATCTATCTATCTATCTATCTATCTATCTATCTATCTATCTAATCTATCTATATATCATCTATCTAATCGATCATCTATCTATCTATCTATCTATCTATCTATCTATCTATCTATCTATCTATCTAATCTATCTATATATCATCTATCTAATCGATCATCTATCTATCTATCTATCTATCTATCTATCTATCTATCTATCTAATCTATCTAATCTATCTATCTATCTATCTATATATCTATATATCATCTATCTAATCGATCATCTATCTATCTATCTATCTATCTATCTATCTATCTATCTAATCTATCTAATCTATCTATCTATCTATCTCTATCTATCTAATCTATCTATCTATCTATCTATCTATCTATCTAACTATCTAATCTATCTATCTATCTATCTATCTATCTATCTATCTATCTATCTATCTATCTATCTATCTATCTATCTATCTATCTATCTATCTATCTATCTATCTAATCTATCTATCTATCTATCTATCTATCTAATCTATCTATCTATCTATCTATCTATCTAATCTATCTATCTATCTATCTATCTATCTATCTATCTATCTATCTATCTATCTATCTATCTATCTATCTATCTATCTATCTATCTATCTATCTAATCTATCTATCTATCTATCTATCTATCTATCTATCTATCTAATCTATCTATCTATCTATCTAATCTATCTATCTATCTATCTATCTATCTATCTATCTATCTATCTAATCTATCTATCTATCTATCTATCTATCTATCTAATCTATCTATCTATCTATCTAATCTATCTATCTATCTATCTATCTATCTATCTATCTATCTAATCTATCTATCTATCTATCTATCTATCTATCTAATCTATCTATCTATCTATCTATCTATCTATCTATCTATCTATCTATCTATCTATCTATCTATCTATCTATCTATCTATCTAATCTATCTATCTATCTATCTAATCTATCTATCTATCTATCTATCTATCTATCTATCTATCTATCTATCTATCTATCTATCTATCTAATCTATCTATCTATCTATCTATCTATCTATCTATCTAATCTATCTATCTATCTATCTATCTATCTAATCTATCTATCTATCTATCTATCTAATCTATCTATCTATCTATCTATCTATCTATCTATCTATCTAATCTATCTATCTATCTATCTATCTATCTATCTATCTATCTAATCTATCTATCTATCTATCTATCTATCTATCTATCTATCTATCTAATCTATCTATCTATCTATCTATCTATCTATCTAATCTATCTATCTATCTATCTATCTATCTAATCTATCTATCTATCTATCTATCTATCTAATCTATCTATCTATCTATCTATCTAATCTATCTATCTATCTATCTATCTATCTATCTATCTATCTATCTATCTATCTATCTATCTATCTATCTAATCTATCTATCTATCTATCTATCTATCTATCTAATCTATCTATCTATTTATCTAATCTATCTATCTATCTATCTATCTATCTATCTATCTATCTAATCTATCTATCTATCTATCTATCTATCTATCTATCTATCTAATCTATCTATCTATCTATCTATCTATCTATCTATCTATCTATCTAATCTATCTATCTATCTATCTATCTATCTATCTATCTATCTAATCTATCTATCTATCTATCTATCTATCTATCTATCTATCTATCTATCTAATCTATCTATCTATCTATCTATCTATCTATCTAATCTATCTATCTATCTATCTATCTATCTATCTAATCTATCTAATCTATCTATCTATCTATCTATCTATCTATCTATCTATCTATCTATCTATCTATCTATCTATCTATCTATCTATCTATCTATCTAATCTATCTATCTATCTATCTATCTATCTATCTATCTATCTAATCTATCTATCTATCTATCTATCTAATCTATCTATCTATCTATCTATCTATCTATCTAATCTATCTATCTATCTATCTATCTATCTATCTATCTATCTATCTAATCTATCTATCTATCTATCTAATCTATCTATCTATCTATCTATCTATCTATCTATCTATCTAATCTATCTATCTATCTATCTATCTATCTATCTAATCTATCTATCTATCTATCTATCTATCTATCTATCTATCTATCTATCTAATCTATCTATCTATCTATCTATCTAATCTATCTATCTATCTATCTATCTATCTATCTATCTATCTAATCTATCTATCTATCTATGTATCTATCTAATCTATCTAATCTATCTATCTATCTATCTATCTAATCTATCTATCTATCTATCTATCTATCTAATCTATCTATCTATCTATCTATCTAATCTATCTATCTATCTATCTATCTATCTAATCTATCTATCTATCTATCTATCTATCTATCTAATCTATCTATCTATCTATCTATCTATCTATCTATCTAATCTGTCTGTCTGTCTGTCTGTCTGTCTGTCTGTCTATCTATCTATCTATCTATCTATCTATCTATCTCTCTATCTATCTATCTAATCTATCTATCTATCTATCTATCTATCTATCTAATCTATCTATCTATCTATCTATCTAATCTATCTATCTATCTATCTATCTAATCTATCTATCTATCTATCTAATCTATCTATCTATCTATCTATCTATCTATCTATCTATCTATCTAATCTATCTATCTATCTATCTATCTATCTATCTATCTAATCTATCTATCTATCTATCTATCTATCTATCTATCTAATCTATCTATCTATCTATCTATCTATCTAATCTATCTATCTATCTATCTATCTATCTATCTATCTATCTATCTAATCTATCTATATATCATCTATCTAATCGATCATCTATCTATCTATCTATCTATCTATCTATCTATCTATCTATCTATCTAATCTATCTAATCTATCTATCTATCTATCTATCATCTATCTAATCGATCATCTATCTATCTATCTATCTATCTATCTATCTATCTATCTATCTAATCTATCTATCTATCTAATCTATCTATCTATCCATCTATCTATCTATCTATCTAATCTATCTATATATCATCTATCTAATCGATCATCTATCTATCTATCTATCTATCTAATCTATCTATCTATCTATCTATCTATCTAATCTATCTATCTAATCTATCTATCTATCTATCTAATCTATCTATATATCATCTATCTAATCGATCATCTATCTATCTATCTATCTATCTATCTATCTATCTAATCTATCTATCTAATCTATCTATCTATCTATCTATCTATCTAATCTATCTATCTAATCTATCTATCTATCTATCTATCTATCTATCTATCTATCTATCTATCTATCTATCTATCTATCTATCTATCTATCTATCTATCTAATCTATCTATCTATCTATCTATCTAATCTATCTATCTATCTATCTATCTAATCTATCTATCTATCTATCTATCTATCTATCTAATCTATCTATCTAATCTATCTATCTATCTATCTATCTAATCTATCTATCTAATCTATCTAATCTATCTATCTAATCTATCTATTTATCTATCTATCTATCTAATCTATCTATCTAATCTATCTATCTATCTATCTATCTATCTAATCTATCTATCTAATCTATCTATCTATCTATCTATCTAATCTATCTATCTAATCTATCTATCTATCTATCTATCTATCTATCTAATCTATCTATATCATCTATCTAATCGATCATCTATCTATCTATCTATCTATCTATCTATCTATCTATCTATCTATCTAATCTATCTATATATCATCTATCTAATCGATCATCTATCTATCTATCTATCTAATCTATCTATCTATCTATCTATCTAATCTATCTATCTATCTATCTATCTATCTATCTATCTATCTAATCTATCTATCTATCTATCTATCTATCTATCTATCTATCTATCTATCTATCTAATCTATCTATATATCATCTATCTAATCGATCATCTATCTATCTATCTATCTATCTATCTATCTATCTATCTATCTATCTATCTAATCTATCTATATATCATCTATCTAATCGATCATCTATCTATCTATCTATCTATCTATCTATCTAATCTATCTAATCTATCTATCTATCTATCTATCTATCTATCTATCTATCTATCTATATATCATCTATCTAATCGATCATCTATCTATCTATCTATCTATCTATCTATCTATCTATCATCTATCTAATCGATCATCTATCTATC
>CM066330.1:261440833-261468333 GCA_033807585.1 Hydrophis major
AGGCGCAGTGCCAGTAAGGGGGAGAGGACGATTGTGTGTGCATGTGCAGGGAGTGGGGCGCACAAATTGCATTCTGAGTGCTGGCACTCTGGCAAATGAGGGCACAATTTTTGGCACAGGAGCCCAAAAATGTTAGCCACCATTGATCTAATCGATCATCTACCTATATTTGCCTATCTTATCTCTCTCTCTCTCTCCCTCCCTCCCTCCCTCTCTCTCTCTCTCTCTCTCTCTCTCGCCTTCCTTCCTTCTTTCCTTCACATCAAACTTCCTCCCTCCATCCCTCCTTAATGATGTCTGTCTGCCTGCCTGCCTGCCTGCCTACCTGCTATCTATCTATCTATCTATCTATCTATCTATCTATCTATCTATCTATCTATCTATCTATTCTATCTATTCTATCTATCTATCATCTGTCTGTCCATCCGTCCATCCGTGCATCCATCCCTCTATCTATCTATCTATCTATCTATCTATCTATCTATCTATCTATCTATATATCATCTATCTAATCGATCATCTATCTATCTATCTATCTATCTATCTATCTATCTATCATCTGTCTTTCTTTCTTTCTTTCTTTCTTTCTTTCTATCTATCTTTCTTTCTTTCTTTCTTTCTTTCTTTCTTTCTTTCTTTCTTTCTATCTATCTATCTATCTATCTATCTATCTATCTATCTATCTATCTATCTGAAGGCAGTATTGCAGGCTGACTCTGCCCACTGCCAGGTATTCAATCCTGACCAGCTCCACGTCGACTCAGCCTTTCCTCCTTCCGAAGCGGGTAAAATGAGGACCCAGATGGTTGGGGGCAAATAATGCTGACTCTGTACACTGCTTAGAGAGGGATGTAAAAGCCCCGGGAAGCAGTCGATAAGTCTCAGGGCCAAGAGCTATTGAAATCTCGTTGAAAGTGTAGTTTCCACAGTTCAAAAAAGAGGGGGGGGTTTCATCGGTGCCCCTGTCGCCTTCTCTGTTGTTTTCAGGCTCTCTCTGAAAGGCTACAAGGGCTCGGCTGGACTCCAGAGCGCCCTGCCCCTGCAGGGAACATCTTTCAGCACTTGGGACTCCGATAACGACAACTGCATGTGCAAATGCGCCCAAATGCTCTCTGGCGGTAAGGATGCTTTGAAGAAGAAGGGGAGGGCAGGGAGGAGAGGAATGGCCCTGGAGGGAGCACAGCTGGTCCTGGACTTATGACCAAGACACAGCCCCAAATTTCTGTTGCTATTTGTGAAGTGACTGCACCCCTTCGGACAACTGGTTACGTTACGCAGGTAGCCAAGAGTTAGAGAAGAGAGATCAGGAACAGCAAGCAGAGCGAAAAGGGGATCGAGCGCGCCGTATTTAATAACTAAGTCTCTATGAGCAGAGCCATCGCCTGCAATATTCCCCCAAAGCCCATAAGGCTTGCTCACTTATCTGAGTAGGAGGAGAAGCCAGTAGAGATATCAAGGCAGGAATTGCTCCACGCTCTACTACAGCTTTTGTCTGGTCTGATGTGCCGGAAACAATATTAGTCAGCTTCAAACGGAATAGGGCTGCAAGTTTGCTTTTCCCAAAAAAGGACACCAATTTTTGATATCAAGCCAGCTCTAATAATTTGGTCTACAGGGGGCTGCTTTTCTCGGGATTGCAGTTTATCTGATCTCTTTTTCAAAACTACCAGGGTTGGAGCATTCCCAGCTTCTGGAGGCCACTTCTGGAATCCTGGCGTAGGTCTGGATCCACGATTGACCTTTTTTTCCAATCTTTCCACAAAACAGGTTGGTGGTTTGATGCCTGCGGCCAATCCAATTTAAACGGTATTTATTATCCGGCTCGGCACAACATCCGGAAATTGAACGGAGTCCGCTGGCATTACTTCCAAGGGCCAGGATACTCACTGAAAGCCACGCGGATGATGATCAGGTCTTCCAGCGGCCGCGAGGGGGCGTAACAAGACTAACCAGGATGCTGTTTCTCAGATTGCTCAGAATAACAGAGTCGGAAGGGACCTTGGAGGCCTTCTAGTCCAACCCCCTGTTCAGGCAGGAAACCCTATACCATTTCAGACAAATGGCGGTCCAATCTCTTCTTGATAACCTCCAGTGATGGAGCACCCACATCTTCTAGGGGCAAGCTGTTCCGATGTTTATAAATTATCCTCACTCTTGGGAAGTTTCTCCTTATTTCTAAGTTGTTTCTCTCCTTGATTACTTTCCATCGGTTGCTTCTTATTTTTTCCTTTGGATCTATATAGGTTGAGGCCCTCTTCTTTGGGGCAGCCCCTGAGACCCAAGCAGAGGCATGGACATCTGCTCCAGGAGAGAATGCAGGGGACGAGGGGGTGTAATTCAGGATGGGTTTTCTGGAAAGCAGGAACCGTATAGTCCGTATCATGGGATTTTGCTACCCCCTGGAGGCTGAGTGACTTTCATGGACACTCGTTCCCTAGAACTCTCCGCAAGTCCTGCTCTTCATGCATTCCTACGGTGGCTTGGTTTCCTGATGTAAATGGAATAGAACAGAAAGGAATGAGCTGGAAGGGACCTTGAAGGTCTTCTAGTCTAGCTCCCTGCTCAATCTCAGACAAGTGGCTGTCCAGTCTCTTCTTGGAAACCTCCAGTGATGGAGTACCCACAACTTCTGAAGGCAACTTCTGTTCCACTGGTTAATTGTCCTCCCTGTTAGGAAGTTTCTCCCTAGTTCCAGGTTGGATCTCTCTTCAGTTAGCATGGGAGGACAAGAAGGAACTTCAGGGAGTGGTGGGATTCAGCCAGTTCGCACCAGTTTGGGAGAACCAGATCTTAACTTTCTGAGCAGTTTGGTGAACTGGTGGTTGGAAGAAATCATTAGGGCAGAGAACCGGTTGTTAAATTATTTGAATCCCACCACTGACTTCAGGGCCCATGTTGCTTTGCACCAGGGTGGAGACCTCATCCCCCCCAGACCCCATGCAAGAAGAAAATTGCCAGGATTCCAGCCGTTACTCCCATTAAATCATGAGCCTCGAACCACACTCCCAAAACTAAAAAAAAAGATTTATTTGAAGGTAACATTCTACATCCGGCATTTACCTGGGTGTAGCCAACTCTGAGATACATAATTCACTGTCACCCTTGATCCTGCTTTCCACCCCACCCCCACCCCTCTGGGTGCATCAACGAAATACGTCCATAAGCCAAGAGTCATCAATTATGCTCTCCAATTACATTTTTACACGGCAGAAGCTTCAGTCATCTAATCAGTCTCTGAAGAAAATATGAATGGGATGTACTTTCGATTCCACACTGCTGCCTGCTCTTTGAAACCCCTTCTTTCTATTGACAATTATAAAATGTGTATACAAAATGTTTTACGAGTTGACCAAAAAGGACATATCAGATCAGCGAAGAAGCTCGTGGAGGCCTCCTGTGCCTCCAAGGAGAAGATAGAAGTCTAATCTTCCAAATGTATTAAAAGTGACTTGTGTAATTAAGACCTTGGCAGAGGTGGCCTGCAAGGAATACTTGTTTTAGAGCAGGGGGGTCCAACCTTGGCAACTTTAAGACTTGTCCACAAGTCTTAAAGTTGCCAAGGTTGGATACCCCTGTTTTAGAGTAACCAAAAAGAGAGAGAGAAAAATCTAGAAAGTCACATCTGTTTCTAACAGCTGGCCAGGAGAGATAATGTATATGTTACCGTCAATGTTTGAAATTAGACATCTCCTAGAATGCCCAGGAAATCTATAGAATGCCAGAAACGGGACGTCGAAGTATGAAATGCTTAAAATATTTTACTCATTTCCTAGGCGTTCTATTATGCAATGCCAAAAGGCAAACCTGCAAAATATATAATTCTCCTGCTAAAATGCCAATCTAGCCTTACTTGTTGCAACCAATAGTGGTTTTTTTTCTCTTGTAATTTTCTGTAGGAAAATCCTGTATTTTTTTTATTTATTTTTTTTGTAATTCTTCTTTCGTTTTCATGTACATCTTTTCAATCAAGAGTTAAGGCTAGGGTTGGAGTAAACCTAACTGTAATTCTTAATATTAATAATTCTTAATTCTAACCCTAATTTTAACCTTTACCCTAACCCTTAACATTAATTCCTAGCCCTAACCCTAACTTTAATCCTAACTCTAATTCTAACCCTAACTGTAACTTTTAACCCTAACCATTACTTTAACCCTAACCATAATCCTAACCCCAAACCCTTTCTAACTCTTAACTCCAATCCTTAATTTTTAACCCTAATCCTAACTCTTAAACCTAACCCTAACCCTAATCCTAGCCTTAATCCTAACCCTTCCTAACTCTTAACCCTAACCCTTAACCTTTAACTCTAACTTTAACCCTATCCCTAACCCTTAACCTTAATCCTAACCTTAAGACTAACTCTAACCTAACCCTTGCAAACTCTTAACCCTAACCCTTAATTTTTAACCCTAATCCCTAACCTTAACCCTAACCCTAACCTTAATCCTAAATATAATCCTTCCTAACTCTTAACCCTAACCCTTAACTTTTAACCCTAACTTTAACCCTAACCCTTAACTCTAACCCTAATCCTAAACTTAATCCTAAATATAATCCTTCCCAACTCTTAACTTTTCCTAACCCTTAACTTTTAACCCTAACCCTAACCCTAATCCTTCCCCTTTTCATAACTCTTCTCTTTTCATACTTTGCCTAAACGTTTCTTGTCATTCTGCATAATACCTATGTGTCATATACACAGTGCCTTGGGAAGGTATATAAACATATTAAAATGACACAAAGGTTACCTTGCCTGAAAAGGCCATGCATTCTATCGGCTTCCTAGGCATGCTACACAATGCCAACTTTCCACACGTTGTCGGAATAGTATATATTTGAAAGAGCACTAAGGCTTAGTTCACACATAATATTTGGGTGTTCTGTGGTTTGAGCCTGAAACTGTTGTCTGAAACTGGCTTCTTGGTTTGCAAACAGTTCTTTAGTGCAGCTAGGTAAAGAGACCATCCCATGGTGGTTTATGCAACCCAACATGGCTTAGGACAATGTTTGAAGCCGGCATACATTGAATTGGGTGCAAGGTACAAAGGCATGAGTAATGTTTTAACATGGTGGGTGGTGATCCTAAGAGCCATTTGTTCCCTGTAGCAAAATAAATCACAATTCAGCACATTGTCAGTTAAAATGGTCTAAAAGGGCCTTGAATTCAATATGGGGTCCTTGGTGCTCTCTGAGCTTGGTTTTCTTACAGACGTTTCATCACCCAACTAGGTAACATCATCAGTGCTACTGTAGAAGGGAGTGAGGTTTATGCAGTGGAGCAGAAGAAAAGGAAAAGAGGATGATAATGATGATGGAGGAGGAGGAGGAGCAGGATTGTGGGTCCTTGGTGGTCTCTGAGCTTGGTTGCTTTCTTGCAGATGTTTCATGACCCAACTAGGTAACATCATCCATGCCAGAAGGGAATTTCTGTTTATATACGTGACTTGCCCTGCCGGTTTTTGGTGGGTAAAAAACGAAAAGCATCTGAATTTTGATCACGTGGCCATGACTGATGCTGCAAGTGCAAAAAAAAACTGCCATAAGTCACTTCTTTTTAACGTTGTTCAACCTTTGAACAGTCACCAAACAAATGGTTGTAAGTCGTGGATTATTTCTATATGTGGACTTCCAACTTCCAGAATTCCTCAGCCAGCCATGCTGATTGTGGAATTCTGGAAACTGAAATCCATGCAAGTTGGTGCCAAGATTGAGAAACACAGCATTAAGCCATCGATAAACCCCCTTAAGCTTTTCACTAAACCCTGATTTGTGGGATGTCTGACTTCTCCCAACACTCCTGGCATGGAAACAAGATTTTTTTTTCCCTTTTCAAAAGAGGGTCTTAGGGTGTCCCCAGCTATTGTGTGACCCTCCCTGACTTATATTTTATTTCCAAATGTATGATGGGGGCCAAATTATACAACAGACAGACAAGGTAGGAATTTCCCCCCTTCCCTCCCATGCTCCTCCCTCCCTCTTTCCCCATGTTTTGCTCCCTTCGTCCTCCCCTTCCTTCCTTCCTTCCTTCCCTCCCTCCCTCCTTCCTTCTCTCCCATGCTCCTCCCTCCCTCCCTCTTTCCCCATTCTTTGCTCTCTCCCTCCCTTCCCTCCTTCCTTCCCTCCCTCCTTCCTTCCTTACCTCCCTCCCTCCTTCCTTCCCTCCCTCCTTCCTTCCTTTCTTCCTTCCTTCCTCCCTCCCTCCTTCCTTCCTTCCTCCCTTCTCTCCCATGCTCCTCCCTCCCTCTTTACCCATTCTTTGCTCTCTCCCTCCCTTCCCTCCTTCCTTCCTTCCCTCCCTCCCTCCTTCCTTCCTTCCTCCCTTCTCTCCCATGCTCCTCCCTCCCTCTTTCCCCATTCTTTGCTCTCACCCTCCCTTCCCTCCTTCCTTCCTTCCTTCCTTCCCTCCTTCCTTCCTTCCTTCTCTCCCATGTCCCTCCCTCCCTCCCTTCTTCTAAAAGTAGAAGAAATTGGTGAAATTTGAGACCTTAAATAAAGCCTCTTGAAGAAACAAAAGACTTTATGGCCACATTCTCCAAGCTGTGTCCAGCGCTAATTGAACCTTCCGCTGCTCCCATCATCCCCAGCCGCTTTGGCGAGCAGAGGACGTGGGCGCCATCTTGAGGAACGAAAGTGTCTGTGACCAATATCTGAAGACAGATCACTTTCCAAAAACGGTTGACCGATATTACTTGGCACGTATGTTCCATTCTGTACAGCATGTTGCACACTGATGCGTAAATAAACGTTAACATCTAAGTGCGGTGTTACCTTCTTTTACGTTCCCTGTTTATTTGTTTGTTTCAATCCATCTGAGTTGGCATGAAAAGCAGCTCCAGGGGTTGGATGTGCAAGATTTGCAACATCCATAAAAACCTGCAACCCGTTTAGATTTGGGCAAGTCTTAAACTTGCCAAGTTTGAAAATACTTTGATTAGATAGATAGATGATAGGTAGACTTCAACTCCCAGAATTCCTCCTCCAGTCATGTTAACTCAGGAATTCTGGGAGTTGAAGACCACAAGTCTTAAAGGGGCCAATATTGAGAAACTACACTTAGGGAATCCCCATGATCCGTTGCTCCCCTCAAATAGGTTGTATGAATAGTGCCCGGCCTTACAAAGGAAATCAAAGGGTTGCTGTTCGCCTCTGGGTGGCGCCAGAGGACAGGTGTATGGCAAACTGCCCCTGGTTTTCTGAAGGAGATCCCATGAAACCTGCCAACATTTGGGGATGTCTTTTAAACAAGCTTCCTGTCCATTAGGCCTCAGAATGAGGGTTAAAAGTGTGTTTGTGAGGGGGAGAGCAGTTATCCTTGCAAAGTGTGTGGGAAATACATGCTCTTGCCTGTCTGCTTGAAGCAAAAAGGACTCTTTCTTTCTTTTTTCTTTCTTTCCTTCCTGTGTGTCTACCTATTCTTTCTTTCATTCTCTTTCTTTTTCTTTCTCTCTTTCTTCTCTGTCTACCTATTCTTCCTTCCTTTCTTGTCCGCCTACTTTTCTTTCTTTCTTTCTTTCTTTCTTTCTTTCTTTCTTTCTTTCTTTCTTTCTTTCTTTCTTTCTTTCTTCTTCTCTGCCTACCTATTCTTCCTTCCTTCCTTTCTTGTCTGCCTACCTTTTCTTTTTTCTTTCTTTCTTCCTTCCTTCCTTTCTTTCTTCCTTCCTTCCTTTCTTTCTTTCCTGTGTGTCTACCTATTCTTTCTTTCATTCTCTTTCTTTTTCTTTCTATTTCATTCTCTCTTTCTTCTTTTTCTTTCTCCTTTCTTATCCGCCTACCGTTTCTTTCTTCCTTTCTCTTCTTTCTCTTCTTTCTCTTCTTTCTCTTCTTTCTTTCTTTCTTCCTTTCTTCTGTCTACCTATTCTTCCTTCCTTCCTTTCTTGTCCGCCTACCTTTTCTTGTTCCTTCCTTCCTTCCTTCCTTCCTTCCTTCCTTCCTTCCTTCCTTCCTTCCTTCCTTCCTTTCCTACCTATTCTTTCTTTCTTTTTCTTTCTAACTTTCATTCTTTCTTCTTTTTCTTTCTCTCTTTCTTCTCTGTCTACCTATTCTTCCTTCCTTTCTTGTCCACCTACCTTTTCTTCCTTCCTTCCTTCCTTTCTTTCTTTCTTTCATTTTCTTTTTTTCTTTTCTTTTCTTTTCTTTCTTTCCCTGTCTGTCTGCGGTATCCTTCCTTCCTTCCTTCCCCCATTAGTCTGTCTATCCTTTCTTTCTTTCCTTCCTTATCTGTTTGTCCACCTTCCTTCCTTCCTTTCTTTCCTCGCAAAATTGGGTTCTACTTTTTCACAAATACTTGCAGAGAAGCCCATCTGCAAACAAGGAGAGCTTCAAACTTTTAACCAAAGCACCATGAAAAAATCAGGGTCATGATATTCTCCATGGTGCATTTTTCATGGTATTTCTGTTTTTAAGAATGTGATGGTGTGTGTGTGTGTGATGGGTTTATATGTGACTACATGCAAGAATTACAGTCTGGGTTTCATTGGTTGATCGTGACTGGCTTGGAAAAGTAGCCAGTAATATGGTATTTGCTCAGGAAATCCCAGAATTCTAGGCCAGATAAGGAAAAATAAAAATAAATTCAGAAAAACATCCCAGAAAAGGCAGTGATTGTTTCTAAACGGCCGCTATTTTTATTTTTATTTTTTTGCTTAAGGCAGGTTTTGACATAAGTTTTGCCGATTTTGCAGATCCCAGATGTCTCTGCGTGCCCATTTTAATCATCAGGAAATGCAAAGGCTTAAAATAACAGGAAACGTTTTCCCCATCCCCGAGACTCTGCTGCAAAAGGTCTTAGCGTGGCACAAGTGTAAGTTTGCCGACCTGGGATTTAGAGATTAACAATGTAATAGAATACCGCAGGGGAACCTATACCATCCTGGACAAATGGTTATCCAAATTCTTCTTTAGAAACTCCAGTGATGGAGCACCAACAATATCTAGAAGCAAGCAGTTCCACTGGTTAATTGTCCTCACTGTTTGGGAATTTCTCCTTAATTCTAGGTTGCTTCTCTCCTTTGGTTAGTTTCCATCCATTGCTTCTTATCTTGCCTTTTGGGGCTTTGGAGAATAGTTTGACTCCTTCTTCTTTGGGGCAGCCCCTGAGATATTGTAAGACTACTATCATATCTTTCCTGGTCCTTCTCTTCGTTAGACTAGACATACACAATTCTCACAACGTTCATTGCATGTTTTAGCCTCCAGCCCCCTAATCATCCTGGTTGCTCTTCTCGGCACTCTTTCCAGAGTCTCAACCTCTTTTTAACATCGTGGTGACCAAAACTGGATGCAGTATTCCAAGGGTGGCCTTACCAAGGCCTTATAAAATGGTATCAACCCTCCACGTGATCTTGATTCCATCCCTCTGTTTATGCAGCCTACAATTGTGTTGGCTTTTTTGACAGCTGCAGTACCCGGCTGGCTCATATTTAAATGACCGTCCGCTAGGACTCCAAGATCCTTCCCACAATTACTACTATTGGGTCAGGTACCACCTATATACTGTATCTGTACATTTGGGGTTTTTCTTGCCTATATGTAGAGCCTCACTTTTTTTTTCAGCCTTGAATTCCATTTTGTTGGATAGCTCAGCGCTCAACATTCAAGTCTGTCAAGATCCTTCTGTATCTTCTTTTTTTAAACAATTTTATTAGTTTTTAAAGACAAACAAAACATAAAAACATCCAGCTTTCTTTCATAAATATACAAACAGTGTGTCGGTTGGTTTACCAATTTTTGTGCATCCATTTCATAGTCTCAATTACAGTTACATTACATAATAACTCATATTATCAATCAAAAATTATATACCCTAGTATCACTATTAAGCAATCATTTGACTATAATTTTATTCATTCATACTTTGCGAGATAACTATAATTTACTTAGTTTATTTTATAACAAATCAGATAATCATACCAAATCTATCTATCTATTGAAAACATTTTATAAATATGATATCAAATAAAAAAGAAAAGAAAAAATATCTTTTTATATATTCATTATTATCTAAAATTCTAAATATTCTATTATTGTATTTTATCATCCAACCATTGATAGGAAAGGTCCCAAATTTTATAGAATTGTTTATCCTCTTCTAGATCCTTCTGTATCTTAAGCCTTTATCTTCTGGAGGGTTGGCTCTGTGAGAATCAAAGATTTAGCTTATTGATCGATTGGATTCAATAAGTCCTACGGGTGACAGCAAGCCCCAGAAGAAAGAGACATGAACCAAAGTTTTCTGCTAGGATGGTTTCAAAATATACTAAAACTATTTGTAATCCTGCTGAGCCGTTGCTAACTGTTGTTGGAAGTTAAAGCCCACCCCTCTCCTAGAAAAATGAAATATCCTAGGAAATACTAAAAAGGCAGAATATTTCCCCTAAAAAGAGAAGTAGAAACTCAGAAGCAGAAACTCACCCCAGAAGCAGAAACTCAGCCCTCCCCCTGCCAACTTTGCTAATGGGCCATTACTCTGGCCTGGTCCAGTCTATTCTACATAACAAAGATCTACTCTAGGCAGAGCTATAATAGGAATTGCCCAAAGTCCTTTCATTACATCATCATCCAGCAAAGGCTCAACCAAGCCTGGGGACTCAGGACAGCCTACAGAGTTGCCCCCCGCATGGCCCCATGGGAGTCTGACCACCAATCAGAGTACAAGCTCAAATTCAAATCCCAACAGAGGGGATAAGCCCTTCTTTGGCACTCCAAGCCATATGGTCCTGTCCACCATTAAACCATCTTTCCAAACAGCCTCCATATTTCCAGTATCTTTTTTCCCCACTTGGAACTGAACCCAGAAGGATATTTCTTCCAACACTGTAAAAACTTTTTTTTTTTTTTTTTGTGCAAAAGGATGCACTTGGATGGATAAGTTTAAAACAGGAAGAAGGAAACGTTTGGAAACGAGGAACTGAAAGTAATGTACACAGGTGGTTACAGAAAGTGACAGCGAGTGAAGTTGGGAAGCGTGTATGTGGCTAGAAAAAAAAAGGATAAAGGACAGGGTTGGAGATCAGCTCAGGCCTTGCAGGACCTGCTGTATGTCACTGGACCCCGTTGCAATGGCTTATTAACGCAAGCGTATTGCTGCTATTATATCTTTCATATCTATTCATTTCTTAGGTTCCAAATTATTACAAACAATAAACTTCTGATCGTAAGGTAAGAATTTTTGTTCATGTTCCTGTCTTTTTCCTATGGGCATTTTTTAAATGACAGCTATGCCTGCCCTACGCCTTTCGATACACGAGGGTCTGTTTTTCGCCTTCCCCAGAGTCCAGAGGCTTCCCTCAGGCCTCTGGGAGGGCAAAAATGGCCTCCCTGGGCTCCGAAGGGCCTCCGGAAGCCGGAAACAGGCCCGTTTCTGGACTTCCCAGAGGGGTATTTTTCGCCCTTCCAGAGCCTCCACGCAGGCCCTGCAGTTACCTACATCCAAAACAGGCCACGTGGAGACTCCTGGGAGGGGCGGGGCCAGTCGGTCGGTTCAACTCCTGGTTCGGCAAACCTGGCATAAATTTAACATCCGGTTCGCTCGAAGTGGCCTGAACTGGCTGAATCCAACCCCTGGGTGGAAGAGTGAGAGCAATTGATCAGTGGAACGACTTGCCTTCAGAAGTTGTGGGCGCTCCATCACTGGAGGTTTTCAAGAAGAGACTGGACAGTCGTTCGACTGGGATGGTGTAAGGCCTCTGGCCTTGAGCAGGGGTGTGGACTAGAAGACATCTCCTTCCCCCTCTAGGAGTCTGTGATCTAAATGTGGGGTCTTCAGTGTTCTCCCACCCTGGCGGTTTGCTTGCAAAAGTTGCATTGCCCAACTAGGGGATCTCTTCCGTTGCTCAACTCAACTCTCCACTCACGGGAAGGACCAGATAATGGTGGAGCAAGGGGACCTCCACCTGGAAAGGATCTGTTGTGGCCCACCAGTGGAGCTGGTGGCAGACTGGGACAGTGAGGAGGTTGGGGAGGAACATGGGCGAGTCCTGGAGTCTGGGGAAGACTCTAATGAGTTGTCGGAGGCAGAGATGGGGCCAAGGCCCTCCAACAGTTATCAGCTGCCTTCAGAGTTGGAAATCAGTGAGGAAGAAGAATAGCTGGAGCCTGTTCCCAGTGTGCTCATGCACAGAGCTGCCAGATGAAGGGAACAGCTAAGGAACAAGGGTCAACTCTGGAATAAAGGCTCAGGTGGACGGTGGATAACGCCTCTCCTAGGGAATAAAAGAGGAGCAAAAGGGAAGTGGGGTTTTCAGGAGACAATTAGTTCAATTCATTCAGGGGAAGATCTGTGCCTGACTTCTTGCCAAGTCATTGCTGCTATAGCGTGGGGTTTGGGAGCTAGCGACCTGGCAACTCTCCCCGCCTGATCAAGGTCTGTGATTGTGAAATCTCATGAAAGACTACTTGGCGGGACTTTGCTGGAGTGGAATTCCCTTGGACCTAAATAAAAGTGGTTTTATCAGGACGAGGAGTTCGGCTTCGTGATCAAAAAGTCAGAAGGGGATCAGAGCTAAAAAAAAAAAAAAAAGAGTTTGAAGCTCCCATCCCCTGCTCCAGTTTTTTTCACCCCACTGGATCCATCATCCCGTCTCCATCTGGACTACGTCTGACAAAAAGTCGCCTCCGGTCCAGGCGGAGATAGAGCCTTGTCGGCTGCCTGCACCCTCTGGGGAACCATATGGATTTTCTGCATCTGCTTCTACGCGACTACCCATCGTGCATTCTCCGCTCCCCCCCTTGGGTTGCCATGGCAACAGCCTCCCCATCCCTGCCTCCCCCACTCCTGCATGTGTACAGGAGAGCCATCTCCCAGCTCGTAGGAGGGAGGGAGGGAGGGAAGGGGCAGCTGAAAAGCGATGCAAAAAAGAGGGGAGGCCCACAGCTGTTCGCCCCGCAATTACCTGCCTCAGAAACAGACAGATCGTAATTGCTTTTGCATTAGCCTGGATCCGGGCTTGTTCCCCCTCCCTGCAGCCTTTACTCCAGAGGCTCTGAACAAGCAGCTGGCTGGGAGAAGGGCAGAATGAAAGAAGGGGTGAATTGGGGGTGGAAGCACCAAGGTTGGCACCTGGCTAGACAATCTCTCTCTCTCTCTCTCTCTCTCTCTCTCTCTCTCTCATCTGTCTATCTATCTATCTATCATCTATCTATATTTCTATCTATCTCTATTTATCTAGCTATCTATCGACATCTATCGATCTAGCTCTAGCTAGCTAGCTAGCTCTATCTATCCTTCTTAGCTCTATCTATCTAGATCTATCTATCTATCTATCTATCTATCTATCTATCTATCTATCTCTATCTATCTATCTATCTATCTATCTATCTATCTATCTATCTATCTATCATCTATCATCTATCTATCTATCTATCTATCTATCTATCTATCTCTATCTATCTATCTATCTATCTATCTATCTATCTATCTATCATCTATCTATCTATCTATCTATCTATCTATCTATCTATCTATCTCTATCTATCTATCATCTATCTATCTATCTATCTATCTATCTATCTATCTATCTATCTATCTCTATCTATCTATCTATCTATCTATCTATAACTATCTATCTATCTATCTATCTGTCATCTATCTTTCATCTCTCTCTCTCTCTCTCTCTCTCTCTCTCTCTCTCTCTCTCTCTCTCTCTAACTATCTATCTATCTATCTATCTATCTATCTATCTATCTATCTATCTCTATCTATCTATCTATCTATCTATCTATCTATCTATCTATCTCTATCTATCTATCTATCTATCTATCATCTATCTATCTATCTATCTATCTATCTATCTATCTATCTATCTATCTATCTATATCTATCTATCTATCATCTATCTATCTATCTATCTATCTATCTATCTATCTATCATCTATCTATCTATCTATCTATCTATCTATCTATCTATCTATCTATCTCTATCTATCTATCTATCTATCTATCTATCTATCTATCTATCTATCATCTATCTATCTATCTATCTATCTATCTATCTATCTATCTATCTATCTATATCTATCTATCTATCATCTATCTATCTATCTATCTATCTATCTATCTATCTATCTATCTATCTATCTATCTATCTATAACTATCTATCTATCTATCTATCTGTCATCTATCTTTCATCTCTCTCTCTCTCTCTCTCTCTCTCTCTCTCTCTCTCTCTAACTATCTATCTATCTATCATCTATCTATCTATCTATCTATCTATCTATAACTATCTATCTATCTATCTATCTATCTATCTATCTATCTATCTAGATCTATCTATCTATCTATCTATCTATCTATCTATCTATCTATCTCTATCTATCTATCTATCTATCTATCTATCTATCTATCATCTATCATCTATCTATCTATCTATCTATCTATCTATCTATCTATCTATCTATCTATCTATCTATCTATATCTATCTATCTATCATCTATCTATCTATCTATCTATCTATCTATCTATCTATCTATCTATCTATCTATCTATAACTATCTATCTATCTATCTATCTGTCATCTATCTTTCATCTCTCTCTCTCTCTCTCTCTCTCTCTCTCTCTCTCTAACTATCTATCTATCTATCATCTATCTATCTATCTATCTATCTATCTATCTATCTATCTATCTATAACTATCTATCTATCTATCTATCTATCTATCTATCTATCTATCTATCTATCTATCTATCTCTGAAACAAGATCTAACATGGGGGGCAAATACTTTAGCCCTAGAAAAAAAGGCTCATCAACGACTGTATTTTTTAAGACTTTTAAGATCACAACAACTGCCAGAGAGTCTGTTGGTTGCCTTTGATCAAAGCTCTATAGAGAGCATTTTATCTTATTGCCTCTGTGTGTGGTTTAGGAGTTGTACAGAGGTGGAGAAAAGGGCACAAAAGATCAGTGGATGTTCTCTTCCCTCATTGGAGGACTTGTATAACATGGGATGTAGAAGGAAGACACAAAAGATCTCGAGAGACCCTTCACATCCAGGCCACTCGTTGTTTGAGATCCTACCATCAGGAAGATGATATAGAGTGCTGAAAGCCAGGACAAGTAGATTTAAACATAGCTTTTACCCAAGTGCAAAATGCAGAGTTATGAATCTGGTGGTCTTAACATATATATATCCTGGTTGTATAGTTTTTAACTGTTATTTGTTTTAATTTGTTTTACATTGTTATTTGTATATGTCTTTTGGTGTTGTTCAGTTGTATGTTGTGAAAGAGCACCTTATTTCGTTGTTCTCAGGTTCTGAGTACAATGACAATAAATTTATCTTATCTTATCTTATCTTATCTTATCTTATCTTATCTTATCTTATCTTATCTATCTATAGCTCTATCTATTTATCTAGCTCTATTAATCTATCTATCACTCCATCGATCTATCTCTCTATCTCTATCTATCTATCTATCTGTCACTCCATCTCTCTCTCTCTCTCTATCACTCCATCTATCTTTCTCTCTCTCTCTCTCTCTCTCTCTCTCTGTCTCTATCTATTTATCTCTCTCTCTCTCTCTCTCTATCTATCTATCTATCTATCTATCTATCTATCACTCCATCTCTCTCTCTCTCTCTCTCTCTAACTATCTATCTATCTCTATCTATGTCTATCTATCTATCAATCCATGTATCTCTAAAAAGATGTCGAGACTCTGGAAAGAGTTCAGAGAAAAGCCATAAAGATGATTAGGGGACTGAAGGCTAAAACATATAAAGAACTGTTGCAGGAAGTGGGCCTGGCTAGTCTAGTGAAGAGAAAGACCAGGGGAGGTAGGAGACCAGGGGTGGGATTCTACCAGTTCGCACCTATTCGCTAGAACCGGTTGTTAATATTCTAAGCAGTTTGGAGAACCGGTTGTTAGAAGAAATTACAGGGCTAATCCTGTAAGGAAGGCAGGAAGGAAACATTCTGGTGTTGCTTACAGAAACTGCCTCTCCATTAACCCTTATTACGTTCTTGGCAGGACTAGACTTCCTGTCTCAGGAACTTCTCTGGAGTTTTTTTCCCTCCTTTGCTGGTACTTTGCTTGTGTGGAGGGACCATTCAAAGTTACAATGGCACTGAAAAAAGTGACTAATAACCATTTTTCACACTTACGACTGTTGCAGCATCCCCACAGTCATGAGAGACCAGGCGAGGAGAAGCGTGCTTCGATGTGAGTGATGTTGAGTTGGCCACGCCCAGCCAGTCACATGACCACCAAGCCATGTCCACCAATTGAGCCATGCCCACAGAACCGGTTATTAAAAAATTTGACTCCCACCCCTGCCGGAGAGCAGTCTTCCCATATCTCAGTGGCTGACCCCAAAGAGAGGGAGTCAAGCTATTCTCCAAAGCACTTGAAGGCTGGAGAAGCAGCAACAGGTGGAAAAGAACCCAGGAGAGAAGCAACCTAGAACTGGGGAGGAATTTCCTATCAGTGAAAAAATTAATCAGTGGAACAACTTGCCTCCAGAAGTTGTAAATGCTCCAAAATGGAAAGTTTTTAAGAAGAGATTGGATTGGACTAGAAGACCTCCAACGTCCCTTCCAACTCTATTATTCTATTCCATTCCATTCTATTCTATTCTATGCAATTCTATGCTATGCTATGCTATGCTATCTCATCTATCTATCTATCTATCTATCTATCTATCTATCTATCTATCTCTATCATTGTCTGTCTGTCTCTTTCTATCATTCTCTCTCATTTATCTATATCAATCAATATCATTATCTATCTATCTATCTATCTATCTATCTATCTATCTATCTATCTATCTCTATCATTGTCTGTCTGTCTCTTTCTATCATTCTCTCTCATTTATCTATATCAATCAATATCATTATCTGTCTATCTATCTATCTATCTATCTATCTCTATCATTGTCTGTCTGTCTCTTTCTATCATTCTCTCTCATTTATCTATATCAATCAATATCATTATCTATCTATCTATCTATCTATCTATCTATCTCTATCATTGTCTGTCTGTCTCTTTCTATCATTCTCTCTCATTTATCTATATCAATCAATATGATTATCTATCTATCTATCTATCTATCTATCTATCTATCTATCTATCTATCTATCTCTATCATTGTCTGTCTGTCTCTTTCTATCATTCTCTCTCATTTATCTATATCAATCAATATCATTATCTATCTATCTATCTATCTATCTATCTATCTATCTATCTATCTATCTCTATCATTGTCTGTCTGTCTCTTTCTATCATTCTCTCTCATTTATCTATATCAATCAATATCATCTATCTATCTATCTATCTATCTATCTATCTATCTATCTATCTATCTATCTCTATCATTGTCTGTCTGTCTCTTTCTATCATTCTCTCTCATTTATCCATATCAATCAATATCACTATCTATCTATCTATCTATCTATCTATCTATCTATCTATCTGAATAGAATAGAAATAGGAAAGGAATAGAATGGAATACAATAGAATAGAATGGAATAGAATGGAATGGAATGGAATGGAATGGAATGGAATAGAATAGAATAGAATAGAATAGAATAGAATAGAATAGAATAACTTAATTGTCACTTTGAATGTACACTGATCGCCATACATTAAAATGATATTTTCTTGCCTATAGCTCTCAAACAGTCACCACTTCCAATATACACTACATAAAAATGATAAAAATATGAATGAATGAATGAATAAATAAATAAACAAATACATAAATAAAAGATTATGCATATACCCTCTGCTAATATCATCAGAGTGTAAAACTACCATTAAGGAGTTATGTACCTTCATATAACATTAATCAATGACTGTTGGGCGCATGATTTTAACAGCATTCTAATTCCTATCTAATTTGTGTGTGTGTGTATGTGTGTGTGTGTGTGTGTGTGTGTGTAATCTATCATGTCTCTGTGTGTGTGCATCTCTCTTTCTCTCTCTCCCCTCTAATTCCACTTTTATTTACGTTTTTATTTATGTTTTCTTCCTATTGGATATAATTTTCTCCCACCTCCTGGTGTTTACCAGCAGTGTTGTTTGCTGTTGCTGGGTGTGTTTTCGCATCCTTGTCTGAATCTCTGTAAGTTTTTTCATTGTGAGACATTACAACCTGCCCAGAGTCAGGGTGCGTGGTATTGAAGGGTCTGTCTAAATGGAATAGAATAGAGCTGCAAAGGGGCCTTGGAGGTCTTCTAAACTAGCCCCTTGCTCCAGCAGGAGAATCGCATCAAAATCACCTCAAAATCTCATCAGATTAATTTTTTAAAAAATATGACCCAGGACAGAATAGAATAGAATAGAAATAGAACAGACCAGAATAAGGAATGGGAATAGAATAGAACAGAAATATGAATGAAAGAATATAATAGAATAAAATATGGAATAGAAATATAGAATAGAATACGAATGAATAGAATAGAAATGAGAATGAAAGAGTATAATAGAATAAAATATGGAATAGAAATATAGAATAGAATACGAATGAATAGAATAGAAATGAGAATGAAAGAGTATAATAGAATAAAATATGGAATAGAAATATAGAATAGAATAAGAATGAATAGAATAGAAATGAGAATGAAAGAGTATAATAGAATAAAATATGGAATAGAAATATAGAATAGAATATGAATGAATAGAATAGAAATGAGAATGAAAGAGTATAATAGAATAAAATATGGAATAGAAATATAGAATAGAATACGAATGAATAGAATAGAAATGAGAATGAAAGAGTATAATAGAATAAAATATGGAATAGAAATATAGAATAGAATACGAATGAATAGAATATAAATAAAATTGAAAAGTATAATAGAATAAAATATGGAATAGAAATATAGAATAGAATAGGAACAAATAGAATAGAAAAATAGAATAGAATAAAGTATGGAACAGAATAGGGATGAATAGGATAGAAGTGAATGGAATAGAATATAAAACTATAGTAAATAATAGAATAGAAAATGGAATAGAATAGAAACAATAGAATAGAAAACTATACAGAATAAAATAGAATAGAATAGAAATGAATAGAATAGAATAAAGTAGAATGGAATGGAATAGAATAGAATAGAATAAAAGATATTTCTGTCTTTTCTCCAGCAAGGGTGTCTTTGTGTGTGTGGGGGGGGGGTGTCAAAAAAAAAACTGTGATAACAAAAAAAATCAAGATGACAGTACATTTTTTAATGTGTTTTGTATTACCATTTTGACTTTTTTGAGCCCTGGCACCCAGCAGAGACCTCTCTTAAAGCCCCCTCCCCACGCTGCTGACACCCCTCCCCTTCCCAGGAGGCCTAATTACTCTATGAAATCAGCATAAATTTGCATAATGAATATAAACCCTACAGATTGCTCTTTCTCTTCCTGGTTCTGCAGAAAGATGCTCTCCGAAAAGAGGCATTTTCCAGAAAAGAAATCCATTTTAATATTACTATCTCTGATTCAATTTAGAGTCCTGTATAAACTTTGTGGCAATTGTCTTCCTACATGTGGCCAATTCAGCATTCAGCTAGAATGGGATGCTTCTTAAAAGGAGAAGGTCCTCGATATATAACCATTCCTTTTTAGTGACTGTTTGAGAGGGCGCTGGGAAAAAAAAAAGCGACCGATGAGCGTTTTTCACACTTAGGACCGTTTGTAGCCAAGCAATCAAAATTCAGACTCCTTGACTCATCTTTATGATGGTCGTAGAGTCCCAGGGGTCACCTGATCTCCCTTGGTGACCATCTGATGAGCAATGTCTGTGGGGATAAAGCCAAATTCACTTAACGACCATGTGGCTCTCTGAACAATGACAGTGATTCACTTAACAGCGATGACAATACAGGTCGTAAAAAGGGGTGAAACTCACTTAATGACTTAGTGGTGGAAATGTTGGGCTCAATTGCGGTTGGAAGGCGAGGACTACCTGTCCTTATGATGGCCTGTGGGATCAGAGTCAACTCTCCAGAGACTTGGCAGTTGTATCAGCTATGCTCATAAATGGACATAAACGTTTAGAGTTGTTACTAACAGCCAGGGATGGGATTCAAAGATCTTAACAACCGGTTCTATGGGTGTGGCCTAATTTGTGGGTGAGGCTTGGTGGTCATGTGCCTGGGTGGGCGTGGTTTGCTGACTGGGTGTGGTTTGGTGGTCACGTGATTGGTTGGGCGTGGCATGTATGTAAATATAAATATTTTATTGAATTTTTTATTTTAAAAAAGAGCAACTTTTACCCAAAATCAGGCAAAGCACAGGCAGATTGAGTTGCTCACAGAATCACAGATTCACTCAGAGATCTATCTTTCTGCAATCTGCTGCATGAGTTTGCACTGAAAAATAGAAGCTTTGGTCCTAAGGAAGGTTCAGCTCTGCTTTTAGATTAGCTAGAAAGCAAGACATCTAATGATATCCTGCTTTTTAGCTAATCTAAATCTCCCGGCACAGCAGAACAGCTGATGGTTGAGGTGAGGAAGGAAAACTAGCAACCTACCAAATGTAGGTGTATTCTTCAATATCTTCACTAACAACTTAAAGGAGGGAATAGAAGGGGAATGGACCAAATTTGCAGATGATACTAAGCTGGCAGGAATAGCTAACACCCAAGAAGATCGGCTCAAGATCCAAATGGACCTTGACAGACTAGAACACTGGGCCATATCTAATAAAATGAAATTCAACATAGAGAAAAGTAAAGTCCTACACTTAGGCAAGAAAAACCTGAAGGACACATATAGACTGGGTGAAATCAGGCTTACTAGTGGTAACTGGGAGAGGGATCTTGGAGTCTTAGTGGACAACCAGCTAAATATGAGCCAGCCATGTGCAGCAGCAGCCAAAAAAGCCAATGCAATCATAAGCTGCATTAACAGGGGGATACGATCAAGATTAAGGGAGGTACTAATACCACTCCATAAAGCCTTAGTAAGACCACACCTAGAGTACTGCATCCAGTTTTGGTCACCACATTATAAAAAAGATGTTGAGACTCTAGAAAAAGTGCAGAGAAGAGCAACCAGGATGATGAGGGGACTGGAGGCTGAAACATACGACGAACGGTTGTAGGAACTGGGCCTGGCTAGTCTGGTGAAGAGAAGGACCAGGGGAGACAGGAGAGCATCTTCCAATATTTGAGGGGCTGCCACAGAGAGTAGAAAGGGGGTCAAGCTATTCTCCAAAGCACCTTTGAAGGCCAGACAAGAAACAATGGATGGAAACAGAACAAGGAGAGATTCAACCTGGAAATAGGGAGAGATTTTCGAACAGTAAGAACAATCAACGGAACAGAATTTTCCTTTGGAAGTTGTGAGAGTTTCATCCCTGGAGGCTTTCAAGAAGAGACTGGACTGCCATCTGTCAGAAACGGTGCAGGATCTCCTGCTTGGACGAGGGAATTGGACTAGATGACCTACAAGGTCCCTCCCAACTCTGATCTGTTATCTTTATACTTATCCACTAACTAGGAGGCAAGTCAAGATTCCGGTGAACGCCTCTAAAATTGCAAAAACAAAACCCAAAAAATTTGCCCAGACTTCCCAATCCTTGAAAAAAAAACCCAAATCAGTAGGATGAGCTATGTTTAGCCACTCCTTGTCCCAGATCTGAACTGCAATACTCCACTCATCCTCTAGAGGGCTGCAAAGAGAAGGTTTTGCTGCCCCTTAGTGGTCATTTAAGGTTTTGTTTGGGCCAATTGTGGCAGGTTGAAACTTCGCAGGCCTTCTCGGCTGTGCAAACATGGCATGTTATTTGCAACAACGTTTTCCATGCCTCTGGGAAGGCATATATATGCCAGACTTGAACATAGGAAGGAGAGATGGGTGGGAGGAAGAGAAAGAAGGAAAGGAAGGAAGGAAGGAAAGAGAGATGAGTGGGAGGAAGAGAAGGAAGGAAGGAAGGAAAGAAGAAGGAAGGAATAAAACATAGGAAGGAGAGATGGGAGGGAGGAAGAGAAGGAAGGGAAGGATGGAAGGAGAGATGGGTGGGAGGAAGAGAAAGAAGGAAGGAAGGAAAAGAAAAAGTAAGAAATGGAGGGAAGGAGGGAGGACTAGAAGGAAGGAAAGAAAGAAAAGAAAGACGAAGGTAGAAAGGACGAGAGGAAAAGAAGAAGGAAGGAAGGAAGGAAGGAAGGAAGGAAAGAAAGAAAGAAAGAAAGAAAGAAAGAAAGAAAGAAAGAAAGAAAGAAAGAAAGAAAGAAAGAAAGAAAGAAAGAGAAAGGTTGGGAAGAAAGAAGGAAAGAAGGAAGGAAAGGAAATATTCACAGCCACCCGGAGGAGCAGAGGGGCTGAGACACACGCGCGTGGGCAGGTTGCCCTAAGCCATCTTCCTAACAAACACACAGGCTGTCATGATTGCAAGGCTTTTGAGTCAGAAGGGTAGCCAAGTGGGAGGCGAGGCTTGTCACTGCTTGTGCGAACACGCAACCCGCCTTCTGTTGCCTGTCCCCCACCTGGGACAAGGATATCTCACAAGTTCTCACAGCCATTTGTCTGAAATGATATAGGGCCATGATGGCGAACTTAGGGCACACAAGAGGTGGCACGCAAAGCCATTTGTTGCCAGCACGCGAGCTGCAGGCAAATTTACCTCACTGCGCGTGCCTCACAGGTGATTTTTGGCTGGTTTGAGGCCTTTTTCAGCCTCCCAGAGGCTTGAGGAAGGCTTCTGCAGGCTGAATAGACCCATTTCATCACTTCCTGTTGATACCGGAAGTGACGAAATGGGCCTATTTGGCCTGCAGAGGCTTTTTTTCAAGCGTCTGGGAGGCTGAAAAAGGCCTCAAACCAGCCAAAAATCAGCTGTGAGGCACAGTGCAGGTAAGGGGGGAGGTGTGGGGATTGTGCATGCATGCACGGGGGGTGTGGGGGTGTGTGCATTGCTTTCTGGGTGCTGGCATCAGCGCACAGACAATTTTTGGCACAGGAGCCCAAAAAGGTTAGTCAGCACTAGTATAGTCTCTTGCTTGAGCAGGAGGTTGGACTAGAAGACCTCAGAGGTCCCTTCCAGCCCCTGTTATTCTGTAAGGGTCTCCTGTTTGAGCTGAGGGTTGGACTAGATGACCTTTGCGGTCTCTTCCAACATCGTTATTCTGCAACGGTCTCCTGTTTGAGCTGAGGGTTGGACTAGATGACCTTCAAGGTCCCTTACAATGCTGTTATTCTGTAAGGATCTTCTGTTTGAGCTGAGGGTTGGACTAGATGACCTTCAAAGTCTCTTCCAACTCTGTTATTCTGTAAGGGTCTCCTGTTTGAGCTGAGGGTTGGACTAGATGACCTCCGATGATCCTTGACCATTCAAAGTTACAATGGCACAGAAAAAAGGGACTTATGACTGTTTTTCACACAACCGTCACCGCATTCCCCCATGGTCACGCGATCCAAATTCAAATGCTTGGCAACTGACTCCTAGTTATGACGGCCCGCAGCGTCCCGGGAGGGGTTGGTATCACGTGATGCCCTTTTGCGACCTCCTGACCAGCAAAGCCCGTGGGGAAGCCATATTCACTTAATGACCGTGTTGTTAACTTAACCCCCACAGGGATTTGCTTAACAACGGTGGTGAGAAAGGTCATCAAAGGAGGCAAAAAAATCCCGTCTCCGAACAACTGTCTCACTTAGCAACAGTGTTTGGGCTCCATGGCAATCGTAAGTTGAGGACAACCTGTATTTCTGTCCCGTTCAGTTCCTGACGATTCTTTATTTTTTTCTGCCCACGTGCCAGGGATCTTCCCTTCAGGGTTGAAACCAGGGGTGGGATTCAAATTTCTTAACAAACGGGTTCTGTGGGCAACGCCTAATTTGTGGGTGTGGCTTGGTGGTCATGTGACTGAGTGGGTGTGGCTTGCTTACTGGGTGTGGCTTGGTGGTCACACGACTGGCTGGGCGTGGCTTGTATGTAAATGTTGTAAACATTTATATAAATATTTCATTAAAAAAAGAGCAACTTTTACCCAAAATCAGGCAAAGCAGGCAGGCAGATTGAGTTGCTCACAGAATCACAGATTCACTCAGAGATCTATCTTTCTGCCATCTGCTACCTGAGTCTGTTACATAAATTTGCTTGCAAGCAAACTCACAAAACTAACTCACAACACACCGTCTATGCAAATATTGAACTTTTTTAATATAAAAAAGAGCAACTTTTACCTAAAATCAGGCAAAGCAGGCAGGCAGATTCTGCTCACAGAATCACAGATTCACTCAGAGATCTGCCATTCTGCAATCTGCTACTTGAGTCATTGCACTGAAAAGTAGAAGCTTCAGTTCCTAAGGAAGGTTCAGCTCTGCTTTTAGATTAGCTAGAAAGCAAGAAAGGCAACGATTTCCTACTTTCTAGCTAATTTAAATCTCCTGGGCGGCAGGGGGAGGGGGAGGAAAAATAGCAAGTTACAGGCAAGTTTGATGGGTGCCCCTGCCAGGTAAGGAGTGAAGGGGAGGGGAGGGGAGGGAAGGGTCAATTTGCCAGTGGTGCAATTTGCCAGTTCTCCGAATTGGGCAGAATCATAACCACCGGTTCTATCGAACCAATCCGACCAGGTTGAAACCCAGCCTGGCATTGGGTGGGAGAGAGTCATGGTTTAATCTTCCACCCCATCGTCCTTCTTCTGGGTCGCCCCTCCCCAAAATAAAAATAATTTCAATGCCAGTTAATAATGGCCTGGTTGGTTTGTTCTGCTGAGCTGACCGGCGGGGCGGAGCGATGGGCACTTTTTGTGTTCGTTGGGGTCCCATACTATCAAAATCCCCCTGAATCTGGATTGTAAAAGGTCCTGGCTGGAGTGGGGGTGTTTAAAAGGGGTTTATGGAATGAATATTTCCTTTCCTTCCTTCTTACCTTCTTTCTTTCCAATCTTCCTCTTTCTTTCTTTCTTTCTTTCTTTCTTTCTTTCTTTCTTTCTTTCTTTCTTTCTTTCTTTCTTTCTTTCTTTCTTCCTCTTTTCCTCTCATTCTTTCTACCTTCGTCTTTCTTTTCTTTCTTTCCTTCCTTCCAGTCCTCCCTCCTTCCCTCCATTTCTTACTTTTTCTTTTCCTCCTTCCTTCTTTCTCTTCCTCCCACCCATCTCTCCTTCCATCCTTCCTTCCTTCTCTTCTTCCCACCCATCTCTCCTTCCTATGTTTCATTCCTTCCTTCTCCTTTCCTTCCTTCCTTCCTTCTCTTCCTCCCACCCATCTCTCTTTCCTTCCTTCCTTCTCCTTTCCTTCCTTCCTTCCTTCTTTCTCTTCCTCCCACCCATCTCTCCTTCCATCCTTCCTTCTCTTCCTCCCACCCATCTCTCCTTCCTATGTTTCATTCCTTCCTTCTCCTTTCCTTCCTTCCTTCCTTCTCTTCCTCCCACCCATCTCTCTTTCCTTCCTTCCTTCTCCTTTCTTTCCTTCCTTTCCTTCTTTCTCTTCCTCCCACCCATCTCTCCTTCCTATGTTTCCTTCCTTACTTCTCTTCCTCCCACCCATCTCTCTTTCCTTCTCCTTTCCTTCCTTCTTTCTCTTCCTCCCACCCATCTCTTCTTCCTATCCTTCCTTCCTTCCTTCTCTTCCTCCTACCCACCTCTCTCCTTCCTTCCTTCCCCCCTCCTTCCTTCCTTCCCTTCCTCCCACCCATCTCTCTTTCCTTCTCCTTTCCTTCCTTCTTTCTCTTCCTCCCAATCATCTCTCCTTCCTTACTTCTCTTCCTCCCACCCATCTCTCTTTCCTTCTCCTTTCCTTCCTTCTATCTCTTCCTCCCAACCATCTCTCCTTCCTTCCTTCCCCCCTCCTTCCTTCCTTCCCTTCCTTCCTTCCTTTCCTCCCAACCATCTCTCCTTCCTTCCTTCCCTTCCTCCCACCCATCTCTCTTTCCTTCTCCTTTCCTTCCTTCTATCTCTTCCTCCCAACCATCCTTCCTTCCCTTCCTCCCACCCATCTCTCTTTCCTTCTCCTTTCCTTCCTTCTTTCTCTTCCTCCCAATCATCTCTCCTTCCTTACTTCTCTTCCTCCCACCCATCTCTCTTTCCTTCTCCTTTCCTTCCTTCTATCTCTTCCTCCCAACCATCTCTCCTTCCTTCCTTCCCCCCTCCTTCCTTCCTTCCCTTCCTTCCTTCCTTTCCTCCCAATCATCTCTCCTTCCTTCCTTCCCTTCCTCCCACCCATCTCTCTTTCCTTCTCCTTTCCTTCCTTCTTTCTCTTCCTCCCAATCATCTCTCCTTCCTTACTTCTCTTCCTCCCACCCATCTCTCTTTCCTTCTCCTTTCCTTCCTTCTATCTCTTCCCCCCAACCATCTCTCCTTCCTTCCTTCCCTTCCTCCCACCCATCTCTTCTTCCTATCCTTCCTTCCTTCTCTTCCTCCTATCCACCTCTCTCCTTCCTTCCTTCCCCCCTCCTTCCTTCCCTTCCTTCCTTCCTTTCCTCCCAACCATCTCTCCTTCCTTCCTTCCTTCCTTCCTTCCTTCCTTCCTTCCTTCCTTCCTTCCTTCTCTTCCTCCTACCCATCTCTCCTCCCTCCCCTCCCTCCTCTTTCTCTCTCTCTCTCTCCCTTGCAATCTTTCTCTTTTTCTCTCTCTCTTTCAACTTACAACTGTAATTCCAAGCTCAATTACAGTTGTAAATCAAAGGCTGCCGGTAATCTATTCTAATACGTTAACCTAGTGAACCTTAAAAGAATATTTTCCAGATTCTTTAGAAATATTAAAACTACACATCCTTCTGTGCTGGGGGTCAGAGTTGATTTCCTGATTTGCAGCTCAGCCATTACCAGGCATGCACATATGCACACACACACACACATATCCCCAGTTCCACACGAACACACATACTCAGGCACACAAACACACCCTCTACGTGGCTGTTCCAGCCTATCAGCTTCCCCTCCAGCCTGGAGTCCCATGGAATGCAACGACGCAGATGAGGTCAGACTATGCCTGTCTTTAAATAAAAGAATTAGAGATCACTTCCCACGGCAAAGTTTGTCTGCTTGCTAAAATAAGCCCCACACAGATTTTTCTGGAGCAAAATGATCCCACAGGAAGCTAAGAATTTCTTCCTTTTCTGCCTGCACTTGGAGTACCCCAAAATAGCCCCAAGAGGAGAGATTAAAGAGTGAGCCAGTCTGGAAATCCCCTGAGGGCGAAAAGGTAGAATAGTTGTGGATGTTCCATCTCTGGACGGTTGTTGTTGTTGTTGTTTTTTTAGCAAAATAGACAAGAGAGACATTTGGCTGGGATGGCATACACAGTAAAGATTCCCCTGCCTTAGGTATGGGGGGTGGACTAGAAGACCTCTGAGGTACCCCTCGCAACTCTAGGATTGTGGAGTCCTCTGTGAACTTGGTGCTTTTCTTGCAGGCATTTCCTGACCAAACAAGATTACATCGTCAGTGCAATGGTGATATTACCGAGTTTGGTCATGAAATGTCCTCAAGAAAACCACCAGGCTCGGAAAGCATCCACAGTCTTCCTCTTTCTCCTCCTCTTCCTCCTCAACTCCATAAACCCTACTCCCTTCCAGGGCTGATGATGTCACCTGGTTGGGTCATGAAATGTCTGGAAGAAAAGCACCCAGC
>CM066330.1:261473333-261560833 GCA_033807585.1 Hydrophis major
CATGGTTGTCCCAAAGATGGTTTTTTTTCAAGAGGCAACTGAGGAAGCTTCTCAGATGAGAAGTGAAACGTCTTCAGAGAAAAACAAGAAAAGTCCCGTCGCCTCTGGGAGGGCGGGGGGAAAGAGATCCCACGAGGGAAAAGAGCAAAGAACAAACCACGGGGAATCCCTTCAGCCACGTGGACAAGACTTTCCAGGGGAGAACATGGATCTGGCTTGCCATTGGTTTCCTCTGATAACAGACAGGGTCCTGGGGGCCAAGGGTGGACCCAGGGGGTTCCTGTTTTGGGGATAACCCTGTTGGAAACTGGCTGAGACAGGAGGCTTAACCTGCCTGTCAGCTGCTTTTGACAGCTGGGAACGGATCCAGCAAGAGAGAGCTTGGACAGCATCCACCTCTCCCTTAGGGATCACCACGTGGTCTCCCATCCATCAAAGAAGGCCAACCCTGCTTAGCTTCCTGAGACCAGTCAAGGTTGCTTTTAAATAATAATAATAATTTAAGGAGGGGAAAAAAAAAAAACCAGGATTAAAGGGATTAAGGATAATGGGGGTGGCATCCTGATTTAAAGTGTCATTCACCGCTGTTCATCCAATTTCTCCATTTTTTGACTCTCCCCTCCTCTTATACCTATTTTTTTACACCTTATATACCTTATATAACCTCTCTCTCTCTCTGTGTGTGTGTCTCTCCTCTCTCTCTCTCTCTCTCTCTCTCTGTGTGTGTGTCTCTTTCTCTCTCTCTCTCTCTCTCGTCTCTCTCTGTCTCTCTCTCTTTGTCTGTGTCTCTCTCTCTCTCTTTCTCTCTCTCATCTCTCTCTCTCTCTGTCTCTCTCTCTGTGTGTGTGTGTGTCTCTCTCTCTCTGTCTCTCTCTCTCTCTCTCGTCTCTCTCTCATCTCTCTCTCTCTCTGTCTCTCTCTCTGTGTGTGTGTGTGTCTCTTTCTCTCTCTCTCTCTCTGTCTCTCTCTCTCTCTCTCTCGTCTCTCTCTCATCTCTCTCTCTCTCTGTCTCTCTCTGTGTGTGTGTGTGTGTCTCTTTCTCTCTCTCTCTCTCTCTGTCTCTCTCTCTCTCTCTCGTCTCTCTCTGTCTCTCTCTCTCTTTGTCTCTCTGTGTCTCTCTCTCTCTTTCTCTCTCTCACTGTCTCTCTCGTCTCTCTCTCATCTCTCTCTCTCTCTCTCTCTGTGTGTGTCTCTTTCTCTCTCTCTCTCTGTCTCTCTCTCTCTCTCTCTCTCGTCTCTCTGTCTCTCTCTCTCTTTGTCTCTCTGTGTGTCTCTCTCTTTCTCTCTCTCACTGTCTCTCTTGTCTCTCTCTCATCTCTCTTTCTCTCCGTCTCTGTCTCTCTCTGTCTCTCTCATCGCTCTCTCTCTCTGTCTCTCTCTCTCTCTCTGTGTCTTTCTCTCTCTCTCTCTCTCTCTGTCTCTCTCTGTGTGTGTCTCTTTCTCTCTCTCTGTCTCTTTCTCTCTCTCTGTCTCTCTCTCTGTGTGTGTGTGTCTCTTTCTCTCTCTCTCTCTCTCTCTCTGTGTGTGTGTCTCTCTCTCTCTCTGTCTCTGTCTCTCTCTGTCTCTGTCTCTCTCATTGCTCTCTCTCTCTCTCATATTCTAATCTAATCCAATCTAATCTATTTTATACCCAGTTGCGACCTCTATGTGATACTGGTGGGGATTCCCCTTTGCTTGGGTTGCAATAATCCCAATGACACCCAGAGGGCGGCCTAGAGATTACAGTGATTCCAAGTCTGTCCATAGCTTTGTTATAAACATGGGAACTTTAAAATGGATGGACTTCAACTCCCAGAATTCCCCCAGCCAGGCTTGTTGGCTGGGGAATCCTGGGAAGCCCACCCATCTTAAAGGCAGCCATCTTGAGAAGCCCCGGAGCAGCCCTTCTAAGATGGGGGCAATCAATTGTGTCTTCTCCAAGCTCTTTTATTATATTTATTTAAATTTATTCACTCCCCAGCTTCCGTGGAGGATAGATTCGACCTGCAGCTATCCTTTATTCAGACATCTGCTGTGTTGCATCTCTCAGCCTCTTTTTTCCATCTGTTTATTATGCTATTTCTTACTCTTCCTCCCTCCCCTCTGTTCCCATTCTTCCTCTTTCTCTTACCTGCCTTCCATCTCCTTTTCTGCCTTCCTTTTCTTCCTCCTCCTCCCTCTAATCCTCTGTTCCTTCTTTCATCCATCTCTCCTTCACCTCTTTTCCTTTCCTTTCTTCCTATCCCATTCCTTCCCCCTCTCCTCACTCCCCTTTAGAATATTTCCTCCTTTCCATCCTCCCATCTTCCTTTCCTTCCTTCCTCCCTCCCTTTGTTCCTTCCCTCTTCCTTCTTTCTTTCCCTTCCTTTTTCCCATACCTTTCTTTTCATTCTTTCCCTTTCCTTTCCTTTTCCTTCCTTTCCTCCTTCCCTCTTTTCCTTCCTTCCTTCCTTCCTCTCTCTCTCTCCCTTCTTTTCCTATTTTTCTCTTTGGTTTCCGTCTTCCTTTCTTTTCCTTCCTTTTTTCTGTCCCTTTTTCATTCTTTCCCACTTTCCTTTTCTCTTTTCCTTCTTTTCCTCCTTCCCTCTCTCCCTTTTGTTCCCTTCCTCCCCTTTCTCTTTTCCTTTCTTCCCTCTTTCCTTCCTTCTGCCTTTCTTCCCTCTTTCCTTCCTTCCTTCCCCTTCCTTCTTTCCCCCCTCCGCTTCCTTTTCCCCCACTTCCACTTTCTTCCTTTCTTCTCCACACCTTCTCCCCACCCACCTCCCTTTCTCTCCCACTCCCTTCTCCCAGCCTGCCCTCCAGCAAACAACCTGCTAGAAGCTAGATTGATCCATCCAACTCTCGCCTGGAGGTTGCAAATTAGCCTTGTGTCCCTCAGGAACAAAGCAATGGGTATCCCTCTCTGTTTTTAGAAAAACCCCTCCCCAATTAGAGAAGGAAGGATAAGGAAGCCCCCTCCACACCTCCCTCTCCAAGTCACCCATTTCAATTTTCAGTTGCTCTGCTCCAGTTGGGCTTGATCAACCCAACCAGGGTTGAAACAGGAGGAAAAAAAAGACAGACACCACAATCTGTATTTAAAGAACAAGACTTTTAATACAAATAAATTTATAGGATTGTGTTCTTTCCGTTCCTCCCCTTCACAACACTTCCTCCATATTAAATCCCCAGCACAAAGGAACATCCAAATATCTAGAAAGAACCAACAGGGGAAGAGAAAATATATATACATATACATATACATATACATACATATACATATACATATATGGCATTCAGCTTTGTTCAGGTATTTTCCCACGTCATAGTAGTTTCAGCAGAATCTCATCTGCCATCATCAGGCTTCTGTATAGTTCTGTATATACAGAAGCCTGATGATGGCAGATGAGATTCTGCTGAAACGTTGCTACAACTTTAAAAGCACAACTACTATGAAGTGGGAAAATACCCGAACTAAGCTGAATGCCATACATGTAAGTACCTGCGAAAACTTAAGAAAACAAATATATATATATATATATATATATATATATATATATATATATATGTATGTATGTATGTATATATATATATAAAATAGCAGAACATCCATTGCAGATTCATCGTTCTTCGAATACAAGGCGAGGATCTCTGTTCACAAACACACACTCACATGCAATACACACTTAGTGCCTTCCCCCACAGAGATGGGGGGGGGGATTCTCCAGGGGGCTCAACAGTCTTATCCAAAGGTGCCCATTCCCAAATCAATCATGTTGGTTTCAGCAATTCTTGGCTGAATTGAGTCCTCTTAACCAACATTTTGGGTTTTTTTTTAATGAGAAACATCAACTAAACCTGGGTCTCCAACCTTGGCAAATTTAAGCTTGGAGAACTTCAACTCCCAGGATTCCTCTGGAATTCTGGGAGTTGGCTGAGGAATTCTGGGAGTTGAAGTCCACAAGTCATTTAAAGTTGGCTGAGGAATTCTGGGAGTTGAAGTCCACAAGTCATTTAAAGTTGGCTGAGGAATTCTGGGAGTTGAAGTCCTCCAGGCTTAAAGTTGCCAAGGTTGGGGACCCCTGAATTAAACAATTGTTTAAATTCCCTGTAGAGCTTCCCCCAAAGTCAAACTGGTGAAGTCACTTGACCGAATGAGGGTGGGTTTGCAGCTCTCACGCTAAGCTACGCAAGTTGTGGTTGTGAGAAATGAACCACCCGTAGTAAATGTGGAGTAAGAATTAAACCATGGAACTGGGGGGTGGGGATGGCAATTGCAAATGATGGGAATGAGCTCAGCCCCCAAAAGTCAAGGCAATCCCAGCCTGCATGTACAAAGGGGATAATTCCAAATTTCATGCAAAGCATTAGTACCGCTTTATCCTGCCTTGTTTTAAGAGCACACTTGGAATATGGCATCCAGTTTTGATCACCACGGTATAAATAAGTTGTTGGGACTCTGGAAAGAGCGTAGAGACCACCAGTGAAGGGGATTAGGGGGCTGGAGGATATATCAAACAAAGAATGGTTGCAGGAACTGGGTAGACCTAGTTTAATGAAAAGAAGGAGTAGGGATGACGTGATGGCAGTATTCCAGTATCTCAGGGGCTGCCCCAAAGAAGAGGGAGTCAAGCTATTCTCCAAAGCACCTGAGGGCAGGAACAGATGGAAACCAAGCAAGGAAAGAAGCAACTTAGAACTTTCCTGACAGTGAGAACAATTAATCAGTGGAGCAATTTGCCTCCAGAAGTTGTGAATCGCTCCATCAATGGAGGTTTTTTAGAAGAGATTGTACAGCCATTTGTCTGAACTGGTAAAGGGTTTCTTACTTGACCAGAGGGCTGGACTAGAAGGCCTCCAAGGTCCCTTCCAACTTTGTGGCTCTGAATGGAAGGATTGGTTCAGCTGGGCTTCATGTGTCCAATTCAGCCACTTCACACCCCTCAATGGCAGATTGTGATATTTTCAGATGTTTTTCCCCTCTTCTCTTTTGTGAAATATTTTCCTACAGAAATCACTGCTCTGAACTTAAATGCATCAGGCAGGGGTTGGATGGTCAACTCATAAAACATTCCTAAGTTGCATTAATAGAAGGATACAATCAAGGGAGGTACTAATACCACTCCATAAAGCCTTAGTAAGGCGACACCTAGAGTACTGCATCCAGTTTTGGTCACCACATTATAAAAAAGATGCTGAGACTCTAGAAAAAGTGCAGAGAAGAGCAACCAGGATGATGAGGGGACTGGAGACTAAAACATATGAAGAACACTTGCAGGAACTGGGCCTGGCTAGTCTAGGCTAGTCTGGTGAAGAGAAGGACCAGGGGAGACAGGAGAGCATCTTCCAATATTTGAGGGGCTGCCCCAGAGAGGAGGAAGGGGGTCAAGCTATTCTCCAAGGCACCCAAAGGCCAGACAAGGAACATTGGATGGAAACTGATCAATGAGAGGTTCAACCTGGAAATAAGGAGAAACTTTCTGATAGTGAGAAGAATCAAGCAGTGGAACAGAAGTTGCCCTTTGGAAGTTGTGGGAGTTTCATTACTTGAGACTTTCAAGAAAAGATTCGACTGCCATCCATCAGAAATGGTGCAGGGTCTTGGGCAGGGGGTTGGACTAGATGACCTACAAGGTCCCTTCCAACTCTGATTATCTGTTATCTTTTATTCCTATGCCTGTTTTAGTAGTTGCCATAAAGAAAAAGAGGGGAAGGGAGGGAGGAAATGTGGAAGAGCAGTGCAGCAGTTTGGAAGCAAAAGTACATTCCAACTCTATATCTTTAAAAGATTGTAGCTAACTTACCAGAGCTTTTGCCTGCAAATATATTTAATTGGAGAAAGTGATTGATGACACCCAGCTCATGAAAGTGCTCGATTGGAGAATCTGATTTATGACCCAACCAGGGGGGAAGGAAGGGGGGAACAGGGTCCCAGGGGACTGTAAATGACGTTGGCTTCATACAGGGCAGGGCCAGCAGGTCGTCCCTAATGAATCCTTTGAAGTTTACAGAAGTTTGGCTCGAGATGATTTAATTAGGGCGATTGCTGGAATCCTGACAATGTCCTCTTGAGGTCCCTCCAGCCCCACCTCATTTCCCAAAGCAGTTTCCCTCGATTTGCGAAGGACCAGGGGAGACATGATAAGCGATCTTCCAATATTTGAGGGGCTGCCCCAGAGACGAGGGAGTCAAGCTATTGTCCAAAGCTCCTGAAGGCCAGACAAGGAAGAATGGATGGAAACTGAACAAGGAGAGAGATTCAACCTGGAAATAAGGAAGAATTTTTTTGACAATGAGAACAATCCACCCATGGAACAAAAGTTGCCTTCAGAAGTTGTGGAAACTTCATCCCTGGAGGCTTTCAAGAAGAGACTGGATTGTCACCTGACAGAAATGGTGTAGGGTCGCCTGCTTGGGTGGGGAGTTGGACTAGATGACTTACAAGGTCCCTTCCAGCTCTGTTAATCTGTATCTATATCAATCATCACTTGAGAATTTCAAGAAGAGATTGGACTGCCATTGGTCAGAAATGGTGTAGGGTCGCCTGCTTGGGTGGGGGTTGGACTAGATGACCTACAAGGTCCTTTCCAACTCTGATTATCTGTTATCTGCTTCCTGTGCTAGGATAGCAGGTGCTCCACCTCCTTCGAGCCAGCTCCGCCAAGAGAAATATTGCCCAAGCTAACACCCTTGGGCAAGATTGCTGGAGCCTCTGTTTTTTTTCCCCCCATTTGAAATCTTGGCTCCTTCTGAGCTGCCAACCCATTCCTTCAAAATAATGACGGATTTGAGGCCCAGAAAGACGAATGGTGGGAAAAGAGGCGGTATCGCCAGAAGGACATCCCAACATCCGTTCCTCACAACAAGAAGGATGGGTCAGGAAAGGCATCTAGAGAGAGGCTGGACTACAAGTCAGCCAGACACAAAGGATGCTGCCTTCACATACCATGTGCGCCAGGCTTGGCTAAAATACTGTATATCAGGCTGATTTGCAGATCGGGGCCTTTTTTTCTTTTTCCAGAAGGGGGAGAAAGACCATAGATCATTGGAAATCAGAAAGAAAGAAAGAAAAACCCCCACTAAGCAAACATCACAAAAAGCATTTTTACCAAATCTGACACTTTCCAAGTCCACTGGGGGGGGGGGGAACTACAACTCCCTTCATCCCCAGCCCAGGACAGGTTTAAATCCCCAACGTACAGCCATAAGGGAGCCCAACATTTCCAAAAATTTAAGATGGCTGTTAAAAGTGAGGGTTTTTTTTTTTTTTTTGCCCCCACGTTTTTAAACAACCTTTTTGGCAATGCAAAGTCGTGATGCGAATTGCCGCCGTTCTTCAGCGAATTTGTTGTTCAGCAAATCTGGCTTTCTGCATTGGCTGGGAAGGTTCACAAATGGCCATGACAAATGACAACACATACACACCCCAGGCTGATACAACCGTTCTAAATACAAGCCAGTGGCCTCCATTTCGATCACACGATTGTCAGGAATGCTGCAAAGGGTGAAAAAACCTTCCGTTTTTTTTTTTTTTTTCCCCCCACGACGTTGCAACTTCGGTCACTCAATAAGCAGTCGTAAATCAAGGACTACCTGTAAGCCGAGAGGGAACATTCAGCCTCGCTCTCGAAACCCCGGAACCTGCAGATGGGTATTACCTGTCCCTCACCTGGCCTAAGCCACACCTACAAGCTTCCTCTTGTGGGAGGGGCCACTCAGAATGTCTCATTTGCATGCAAGGAGTCCTTGGGAGAGCTGGCATGGATTTTGCCCCGGGCCATGCTCTGCCAGAAAGTATTTCCTGGTCGTAAGCCAAGATGGGTCGTTGTTTTTTTGAATTCTTGCACCTGCTCAACAATAAAACCTGGGGATTTTCCAGCTTCTTCAACCATTCTGCCTTCTATTGTTGCCAGGTGCTGCTGTTGCTTTGGCTAAAAAAACCCAAAAAATTCCTTCTTAGGCTCACAACTTGGCTGCCAGGGCAAAACCCCATCAAGAGGTGCTATGCCACCCTTGGAAAGAAATTCTCCCGGTTTCTGATTTGATAGCCTTGGTGGGTTTTTTCCCTCACTCCGGAGCAATAGATGTGCAGGAGAGGAAGAAAGGGTTAAACGCACGATGCCAATGACAGGATGATGACCTCAGCTAAAAAAAACAAATCCAAGATGGATCGTGACAGACTTGAACCCTGGGCCCTATCTAACAAAATGAAATTCAACGTAGAGAAAAGTAAAGTCCTACACTTAGGCAAGAAAAACGCAAAGGACACATCTAGACTGGGTGAAACCAGGCTCCATAGCAGGAACTGGGAGAGGGATCTTGGAGTCTTAGTGGACAACCAGCTAAACAGGAGTCAGCCGTGTGCAGCAGCAGCCAAAAAAGCCAATGCAATCCTAAATGGCATTAACAGGGGGATACAATCAAGATCAAGGGAGGCACTAATACCACACCATCAAGCCTTAGTAAGGCCACACCTGGAGTACTGCATCCAGTTTTGGCCACCAGAATATAAAAAAGATGTTGAGACTCTAGAAAGAAGGGCAGAGAAGAGCAACCAGGATGATTAGAGGACAGGAGACTAAAACATATGAATGGTTGCAGGAACTGGGCCTGGCTAGTCTAGGGAAGAGAAGGACCAGGGGAGACAGGAGAGCATCTTCCAATATTTGAGGGGCTGCCCCAGAGAGGAGGAGGGGGGTCAAGCTATTCTCCAAAGCACCTTTGAAGGCCGGACAAGAAACAATGGATGGAAACTGAACAAGGAGAGATTCAACCTGGAAATAGGGAGAGATTTTCAGACAGAGAGAACAATCAATGGAACAGAATTTTCCTTCGGAAGTTGTGGGAGCTTCATCCCTGGAGGCTTTCAAGAAGAGACTGGACTGCCATCTGTCAGAAACGGTGCAGGGTCTCCTGCTTGGGCGAGGGGTTGGACTAGATGACCTACAAGGTCCCTTCCAACTCTGTTCATCTGTTAAACCCCCCCACCCCCTTAAGCTTGAAGTTGGTTCCCAGGGTGAAACCCCACCAAGAGGGGCCATGTCACCCTTGGAAAGAAACTATCCCAGCTTCCAATTTGACAGCCCGTGTGTTTCCCCCCCCACACACACACACCTGAGTAATAGGTGAGCAGGAGAGGAAGCAAGGGTTAACCGCACAATGCCAACCCACCTCGCAGGGCATCTGTGATGTCACTTCCAAAACAGCATCACGTGGCACAAGGACATAGCTGGCACGATGGCACAGAGTGGGGAGGGCACCGCAGCCTCTTTGCGGTGACTACCATTTGCGGGGAGGGGGCTTGCCCTGAAAGAAAAGGGGGCAGGGGGGTGCCGTTTTTTTATGACACCCACCGAGTCTCGAAAGGAGCCTCTTCAAAGAGATACGCTTCTAAAGGAATCCGTGACTCCCATCATCCTCAGCCGTCATAAAAACCCAGCTGGTCCCACTCTTGGAAAATTTAAAGTGAGTGAAGAACCTGTGAGTTACGTTTTTTCAGGAAATAGTAAACAACAAGCAATAGAAGAGAGCATTTGTAGCTCAGGGATGAAGTGTGGAGTGCTTGCTGCTCTCTAAGGTGGCGAGTTCTAGTCCTGCCTTCAGGCCCCGCAAACCCCTCTCTCTTCCAACATTGAGGATATGTCACCTAGTTGGGTAAGGAAGCATCTGCAAGGAAAGCACCAATCTCAGAGAGCACCAAGGACCACAACATTGTCATTGTCCCTTGCTTCCTCTCTGCAAACCCCGCTCCCTGCTAGCACTGATGATGTTACCTAGTTGGGTAACGAAATGTCTGCAAGAAAAGAAAAAAAAAAAAACCCCAAGGACCCGACAGCAAACAACAGCCGTATCAAGGAACCACAAAGAACACTCCCCACCAACACACACAGGACAAACCACTCCTTTATAAGCAGAGAGCAACCCCCCTCCCCTTTCCCTTCTAGCACGGATGACGTTACCTAGTTGGGTGACAAAACGTCTGACAGTGAAACGGCTAAGCTCAGAGAAGCACCAAGGACCCCACACACACACACACAAGTTAAATTTGTCTCCGTTTGGTGTCTTGACAAAGCCTCAAAGCTTGGATTGGCAACAGAACAAGTCATTCCAACTCCCAAACAAGAAAAAGGATTTTAAGATCAACGTGTCATGAGGGATTGCCCGGTGGGCAAAACCAAGTGGGCCCTCACACGTCCCGGAGACGACAAATCTTTTTTTTCTCTCAAGTTGCAAACTGAAACCAAGAGCCTTGGACAGGGTTGAGGGACTCGTCCCCTCCCACCAGCAGCTGGCGCTATACGTTGGATATCTTCTGGGCCTCTTTTGCCTGCCGGAGTCCATAAAGCCATTTAATGACCCGAGCATTGCGTTCGACGATGGAGATGCCGTACGGCATGCGTTCCGCTTGCCTGTCCTCCACGGTGATGGTGCTTCGCTGGGAGGGAGTCCCGGCCGAGCTGCTGGTGCTGACGCTGTGGAACTTGACAGACACAATGTCCGAGCTGGCTCGAGTGAACCGCTCCATCTCCATGTCTCCGACATCCTCGGGATCCAAGCCGCAGTAGTTGAAGAAGCGTTCCAAGTCGGCTGTGGCCCGCGAGTATCGGTCGCTCAAGTCCGATTTGGACCGATGTAACAAGGTCTGGCGTTTGGCGCTATCGGTCTGGGGCTCTCCCCTCGGGCTTGGGCAGCAGAGAGGGGTGGCAGGCAGGTTTTGGGGGGGTGCAGGCGGGACAGGGAGCAGAGACAGTTGGATAGCGGGGGGACCTCTGGCCGTCAACACCCCACAAGGCCGGACGTCCACTCGGCGGACGGCTACAGTGCTGGACGGCTTGGAAGATGCCGAACTTTGGGAGTGTTTGCTGATGTCGGTCGCGGCCTTGTTCTTAGGGGTGGAAGGCAGGCTGTCCAGATTCCGGCTGTGGACCTTGGGGAGCCACGGACTGTCCGAAGGGCTCTGCTCTGGTTTGGGGAAGGCAAGGGGACTGTCGCAAAAATTGATCAGGTTGTTGAGGATTTCCAAGTTGAGGGACGATTTGGCGCCGCCGCCTTCTCCCCGCCGCCCCGCTTGAGGGACCTTCCGATTGGGGGTGAACATTGCCCGCCTGACCCCAGGGGTGAAGAGTGGCTGCTTGAGCACCAACGGCCGGACAGGGTTCTGTTTGGTGGTGGCCACTTGTTGGCTCTTGACGTACTTAGCTTTGTCCGCTTCCAGGCGTTCCACAGCGCTGAGCTTCTGGGAGACGCTGGCCAGGGGTCGGCGAAAGTATTCGGGCCCCTTATTGAGGATGCGGAAGGGCATGGCGGAGGTGAAGGGGGCCGTGGCCGTCACCGTGCCCATGCCACGGCTGGCTTGGAAGGTCTCCACCGGCATGGCGAGTTGATTTCTTCCCCCTCCACGAGACTTCTTGCGTGACAATTTCCTTCACACTCACCCCCAGGGAAGGATTCACATGCCCTGGGCTGGCTGGTCAGCTGTTGTCAAGCTCTCTTATTGGTGGGGAAAGGCAGCTTTCCCAGACGGACAGGCAGCCTGCGGAGAGGAGAAGGCAGAGAGATTCAGGGCGCTCTTCCTCCTAGCGCAGCCCCAGGCTCTGCGAGCAGCTTTCCCAGACGGACAGGCAGCCTGCCAAGGAGTCAAGGCAGAGAGATCGGCAGCTCACAATCTCTGTTGACGGGGAAGGGCAGCTTTCCCTTGACGGATGTCAGCTGCAAAGGAGAGAAGGCAGCGAAATCGGCAGCTCCCAAGCTCTGTTGGCGGGGAAGGGCAGCTTTCTCAGACAGATGACAGCCTGCGTAGAGGAGAAGGCAGAGAGACCAGGGGTTTCTCTCCTAGCGAAGCCCCAGGCTCTGCTAGCAGCTTTCCCAGACGGACAGGCAGCCTGCCAAGGAGTCAAGGCAGAGAGATCCGGCAGCTCCCAATTTCTGTTGACGGGGAAGGGCAGCTTTCCCCTGACGGACGGCAGCCTGCAAAAAGGAGAGAAGGCAAGAGAGAAGTCAGGGCTTTCCTAGCACAACCCCAGTCTCTGCGAGAAGCTTTCCCAGGCGGACGGCAGCCTTGCAAAAGGAGAAGATGATCTCCGGGGCTTTCTCTCTCTCTCTCTCTCTCTCTCTCTCTCTCTCTCTCGCCTGGGCAGCGTCTGCAGACAAAGGCAGCAGCAACAGCAGCAGCAGCTGGGCGAGGAGGAGGAGGAGGCGAAGAAGAAGGAGCGCCCGCTTGCCTATTTCAAGGGGCAGGCCCCGCCCACCCCTCTCCGTGGGAGGGCCAGCCAGCCAATCCACAGCGGCGGGGCCACTTCGAATTGCCAGCTCTGACCTATCACGAGGAGGCGGGGAGAAGCCCGCGGGGGAGGGGAGGGAGAAAGGATAGACTCATTGAATGAATGGAGCCCCCGCCCCCCCCCCCCACGGGGAGAAACAGCGGAGAAAGACGGAGCGACGTTCTCCGTCTGGTCCGCCCCGCCGGCTGAAGCCCCCGCTTGGGGGGGGGGAGGGGTTGGAGATAGGGAGGGTCCTCCTTCTGGTCCTCCTCCTCCTCCTCTTAAGCCCTGACATCACCTGCGCTCTTCCCACGTTCCTCACCTGGCCGCGCTCCCACACAAAACCCCTGGACTCAATTCCTGGGGGAGGGGGGGAGGGGAGATGGGGAGGGGGATGCTCCTCCTAGTCCTCCTCCTCCTTCTCCTCTTCTTCCTCCCTGCTAGCTCCCCTCTTTTCCAGCGCTGACAGTGTTCCCTCGTTGGGTCATGAAACGTCTGCAAGAAAACTACCAGGCTCCGAGAGCATGAAGATCCCACAGTCTTCCTCCTCCGTGTAAAGCCCCATTGCTTTCTAGCACTGACAACGTTCCTCAGTTGGGTCAAGAAACGCTATCAAACCCCACCAAGCTCCGAGAGGATCAAAGACCCTCAGAGACCCTCAAGTCGTCTTCCTCTTCCTCCTCCTCCTCCTCCTCCTTGGAAGCTATATAGGTGTTTAAAGGGAAATGTGATAGTTTGGAACTATGCTGTATAAATGTTTATATTTGATTGAGAATTAATAAAACCTTGATAGAAAGAAATATAATTGAATACAAAGGGAGAAATAATGAGAAATTTGGAAAAGATATATATAGGTGCTTAAATGGATATGTGATCATGTGGAACTATGCCTTAAAAAATAATGTTTTATTTGCCTTGTTAAAACTTATAAGTAATTTTTAGAAAGGAGGTTTTATGCCTTGATGTCCTATGTTTTGTTTGTCTTTTAAAAAATCAATAAAATTTGCTTAAAAAAAGAAACGCTATCATGTTAAGCAAACCCCACCAAGCTCCGAGAGCATCAAAAAAAACCCAGAGACCCTCAAGTCGTCTTCCTCCTCCTCCTTTCAAGCTCCACTGCTTTCTAACACCAGTTGAAGAATGAAATGTTTTCAAGAAAACAACCAAACTCAGGGTGCATCAAAAATCCTACAGTCCTCCTCCTTCCAAAACTTGACATCCCCTGCGCTCTTCCCACGTTATTCTCCTGGCCGCGCTCAAACACACACACACACAATTCCAGGGATTGGAGGGGGCTGGTAGGGTGTCAGGGGTCTCTCTCTCTCCCCACAAATCATTAAAAAAAAAGAATCAAAGGGACGGCGGTCCCATCCCCCCCACCTCATCATCAACGGCGAACCTGCGTCACGCGTGTCGTGGGAACGCCCCTCCCGCTCAATAGGGAAGGAGCGGGCTCGGGTGGGAGAGACCAGCCCGCCTTCCCGCTTCCTCGTCCCGGGGGAGGTTTCTTTTCCTCTTGCCCCCCCCCCCCAATAGGCGAGAGGCGGGGGGAGAAAGAACAAATGAACAAGAGTTGGAAGGGACCTCATAGATCATCTAGTCCAACCCTCTCCCCCCCCTCCCACTGCCCAAGCAGGTTTTATTCCTTGCAATGAGAAATGCAAGAAGAACCTCCGAGAAATTATCTACGGTCGGTCGGTCACCACCTAGGCAGGAAGTCCTCGACTTACAACAGGTTGCTTTAGTGACCATTCAAAGAATAATGGGCCAGAACAAAGGGATTTGTGACCGTTTTCTCCCCCACACACACTTATGACCGTTGCCGCATCTATGAACTACCCCATGTCTGGAAAGGCCACTCGCCTCTCCATGGCCCGGAGGAAAAGGTGGGGAGAGGGATTTCCACACACCCCTTCCCGATTTGGATTAGGAATTGGAGCTCATGGGGGGAGGGGAGGATGGGGAGGGGAGGAAAAAGCCTTTATGGGATGGAACCATCTCTGAAGAATGGGAATTCCTGGGTCGAATTGGAGGATACAGAATCCTGAGTTGAGGCTTTAGCTGGGAAAACTCAAAGAGTGGGGTTCACTAGGCAAAAAACGGGGATGCCTTTTTAAAAAAGTTCTTTATATCATGCCGTTTTTAAAAATATTATTTACAAAGAACTCGGGGAGGGGAACAACCTAGTATTTTGTCCTCCTCCTAACAACGACTATCCCTGCCAACAACAACCCTGTGAGGTGAGCTGGGCTGAGAGAGAGAGGGAGTGGTCCGAGAGCACCCAGCTGGCTTTGATGCCTAAGGTGGGATTTGAACTCACCATCTCCTAGTGATTGGTCCAATGTCACCATGCAGCCTTTTGTGCCTAAGGGGAGACTAAAATTCACTCTTTCTGTCTGTCTGTCATCAATCTATCACCTATCACCTATCATCTATCCATCTATTTCTATCTATCTAATATCCATCCATCCATCCATCTCTAATTATCTATCTATCTATCTATCTATCTATCTATCTATCTATCTATCTATCTATCATTATCTATCTATCTATCTATCTATCTATCTATCTATCTATTTCTATCTAATATCCATCTATCCATCCATCCATCTATCTCTATCTGCCTAATATCTGTCTGTCTATCTATCTATCTATCTATCTATCTATCTATCTATCTATCTATCTATCTATCTATCCATCTATGTCATCTATCTTTCATCTCTCTTTCATCTCTCTCTCTCTCTCTCTCTGTCATCTATCTATCTATCTATCTATCTATCTATCTATCTATCTATCTATCTATCTATCTATCTATCTATTTCTATCTATCTAATATCCATCTATCTATCTATCTATCTATCTATCTATCTATCTATCTATCTATCTATCTATCTATCTTTCTATCTATCTATCTAATATCCATCTATATCTATCTAAAATCCATCCATCCATCTATCTAATATCCATCTATATCTATCTAACATCCATCTATCTATCTCTAATATCCAACTATCTGTCTAATTATCTATCTATCTATCTATCTATCTATCTATCTATCTATCTATCTATTATCATCAATCTCTCTATCTATATCATCATCTATCTATCTATCTATCTATCTATCTATCTATCTATCTATCTATTTAATATCTATCTTTCTGTCTGTCTGTCTGTCTATCTGTCTATCATCTATCTAACATCCATCCATCCATCTCTAATATCTATCTCTGTCTGTCTGTCTGTCTCTCTCTCTCTCTCTCTCTATCCATCCATCCATCCATCTATCTATCTATCTATCTATCTATCCTGTATACCTACCTACCTACTTATCTACCTAGCTACCTCTATCTCTCTACCTATATTTTAAAGTGGAATGATTTTTGAATTCATGTATATTTTCATGTGGATGTTTATCCTTTCCTAGGTCTTTTAGCCAACTCACCTGTTTACTGAATTAATCTGATTTCTGCACTTCCGTAATTCATTGTGCCTTAAACTAGCACTGCGGGCTCAGCCACACAAAACAAAAAGACAAACAAGACTAAGCAGATTGTGCAATAACAGTGTTATGTCACAACTGCTGTGAATCTGCTCTTGAAATGCTTTCAAGGTTGATCAGGATTTAAGTATAGTCTAATATCACATTGTTGTTTCTAATGCTATTGCTTCCTTTCTTATGGCTAGCAAGTGCTGATTGTCACTCTTGATTGGCAAATTAAATTTTCTTGGATTTCTAAGAGAAGCAACTTTATATGAAAGATGCCCGAAAAGGATAGATTTTGGATATGATAAAAGAAATCTAAATATATAATTGGGTGTTATAGAAAATCAATGCACAACAATGATTATTGAATTGTAGTTTCCTTCTAATACCACTTTCTAATTCTCTAAACGTGTTTTTCTCAACTTTGGCCACTTTTAAGGTGAGTGGATTTCAACTCCCAGAATTCCCCAGCCAACATGGCTGACTGGGGAATTCTGGGAGTCGAAGTCCACCCATCTTAAAAGGTCCAAGATTGAAAAATACTTGTATAGATACTGGCTATAATCACCCAATCACACAAAACTTGGTTAGTTTTATTCTGTTACTTTTTCCTGGTACCTGAGTATATAAAACAAATTTACCTTGTTTGGTCTAGTGGCTAAAGTGCTGGACTAGAAACCAGGACACAGTGAGTTCTAGTTCCACCATACCACGAAACTGGCTGGGAGACTTTGGGTCAATTATCAGGAGACAGTGAGTTCTAGTCCCGCCTTGGGCATGAAAGCCAACTGAATGAACCAATGCCTTTTTCTCAGTCTAACCTACCTCACAGGGTTGTGGTTGTGGGGAAAATAGGAAGAGGGAGTAATAGGTCTGTTTGCCACTTTAATTGACATACAAAAATAATAAAGGTGGGATAAAAATAAATAGATAAAAAAATAAAACAATTAAGTAGCCTGTGCAGAAAATGAGTTTTTCCAGTACCCCGATGAAGCATACCATTTGAACCTTTTCACGAGTTTCATTTTATAGTTTTAATACAGTTTTGTATGTTTTAACTTTCGAATGGGAGCCGCCCAGAGTTGGTTATAAAACAGGCAGCGATATAAACGTTTCAATGAAATAAATACATACAATCTACGCAGCCAATGGAACTGCCAGCTTTTACAATGTAGTTAACCTGGTTATTGAATTAATTCTTTCTCTGCGTTGGCACCTGGCAAGATTGAGAAGACGATGAACAGGTTTTCTGAGAATATTTTTATTTCTTGACACAATCTTTGCAAAGTGGCCCTATTGTGAGACTCTAGGTGGAAAACCAGGCCAAGAAGTGACAAATAAAATTATAAGGTAATAATAATCTATCTATCTATCTATCTATCTATCTATCTATCTATCTATCTATCTATCTATCTATCTTTCTTTCTTTCTTTCTTTCTTTCTTTCTTTCTTTCTTTCTATCTATCTATCTATCTATCTATCTATCTATCTATCTATCTATCTATCTATCTATCTACCTACCTACCTACCTATCTATCTATCTATCTATCTACCTACCTACCTACCTATCTATCTATCTATCTATCTATCTATCTATCTATCTATCTATTTATCTATCTATCTATATCTATCTATCTATCATCATTATCTATCTATCTATATCTATCTACCTACCTACCTATCTATCTATCTATCTATCTATCTATCTATCTTTCTTTCTATCTATCTATCTATCTATCAATCAATTTATCATCTATCTATCTATCTATCTATCTATCTATCTATCTATCTATCTATCTATCTATCTATCTATCTATCTTCCCACTTTCCTTCCTTCCTATCTATCTATCTATCTATCTATCTATCTATCTATCTATCTATCTATCTATCTATCTATCTATCTATCTATCGAGAGATTCTGGAACTCCTTGAGCAATTTCCACCAAATTTGATACACAGATTACTTACTCCCTGGAAACAAATATGGTGGGGGTAAGACACCTGTAACACCTCTTGGGGTGTATGTTCTGTTAGGATACAGCCTGTTGTGTCTTCAAATGGCTTCTACCGTACTGCCTTAAAATGACTTCTACTGTACAGCGCTGTGAAGTTGCCTTGGTAATGGCTTCACAGTACTCCACAATGGGGTCTTCTCTGGTAAGGGGGAAAATCCAGCATTACAAATTACATTTGTATCAGGACTTTTCCTGTCTAATACAGGATTAAGATAAATAAATACGCAGGCAACACTGGGTTATAGGATAGGATAGGATAGGATAGGATAGGATAGGATAGGATAGGATAGGATAGGATAGGATAGGATAGGATAGGATAATAATATAATATTATATTATATTATAATATAATATAGTGTAATATAATATAATTATAAAAATACACTGTAAAATAAAATAGAATACAGATAGGCCTCAACTTACAACAGCTCACTTGCTGACTGTTCAAAGTTACAGTGGCACTGAAAAAATGGACTTATAACCATTTTTCATACTTACGGCCGTTGCAGCATCCCCATGTTCACCTGATCAACATTTGGATGCTTGACAACTGACTCATCGTTAGGATGGTCGTAGTGTGTCCCGGGGTCACATGATCCCCATTTGCAACCTTCTGACAAATGGTCAGTGGGAAGCCAGATTTACTCAACAGCCATATGGCTAATTTAATTGCAGGTATTCCCCCTGAACAATTATGGCAACAAGGTCATAAAATGGGGCAAAACTCTCTTAGTGACAGAAATTTTGGCTCCGATTGTGGTCGTAAATCAAGGACTACCTGTAAAATAAAATGAATCATACAAAACAAAACTAATAAAAACATAAAATGCCCCTTCCTTCCTTCCTTCCTTCCTTCCTTCCTTCCTTCCTTCTTTTTCCTCTCTCTCTCTCCTTCCTTCCTTCCCCTCTCCCTCCTGCCTGTCTGCTTCTCCTTTTCTTCCTTCCTTCCTTTATTTCTTCTTTCCTTTCTCTCTCCTCCCTTCCTTTCTCTCTCCTCCCTTCCTATCTTCTTCCTTTCTTTTCTCTCTCTCTCTCTCTCTTTCCCTCCCCCCTCTTCCCTCCTTTCCTTTCTCCTTCCCTCTCTTCTTCCTTCCTTATGTCTTTTCTCCCTCCCTCCCTCTCTTTCTTAATTCATTCATTCCTCCTTCAAAATAAACACCTACAGTCAATCAGATCAAAGGCTTTCTAGCAAATATATATGTTTTTCCTGCCCTGTGAAATGCAGAGCTTTTTCAGGCTGGGCGAAATCTGGGTAAGGCAGCGCACCTAAGGGTACAAAAGCCACCATCTGCAACTTCCCTTCCTCCCTCTCTCCGGGCCTTCCCCCCAGCTTCAGGTAGACTGCACTGCTCCATGGAGGCTCCGTTTTACAATTCTGCTTAAAAACCATCCCCTTTTGGGGGAAGAGCTGGAGAAAAAAAAAAATATGAAAGAGGAAAGCAGAAAAAGAGCAGCCTGAGAACAATGGGGCGAAAGCGTGGAATAAATTTGGGGGTGCAGGGAAAAGGACCCCAAAGATTATTATTATTATTTTTTGCATCCTCCCTCCTGCAAAACCGAAGCATCTCGTTGGGTTTGGGTCGCGTAAGACGAGCTTGTAGAAAATGGAGGAGCTGCGTCAATGCTAAGCCTTTGTTTCGAATGATTTCTTTTCTTTCGCAGACACACACACACACACACAAAAGATCCTGGGCTCTTGAAATGTGAGCTGAATAATAATAATAATAATAAATTAAAAGTGGAAACCCAACCCTTGAAATGGGAGAGGATTCAGCACAGCAAAAGGCCTTTTCCCGCCTTCAAGGGATGGACCCACAAAGGGTTGTGCCTTCCTGACCCCAGAATGCCGTTACTGCAGTCTAAACTCAGGAGAAGTTTAAAAGTCTGATGCTTTTAACAGTGTTTTTTCAACCTGGGTCCCTTTAAGAGGGAGTGGATTTCAACTCCCAGAATTCCCTAGCCAGCATGGGGAATTTTCTGACTGGAGGAAAACTACAATTCCCAGAGTTCCAAGCTAAAAGCTGGGCTGGGCTTTTTAACAAAATTAATTTTATTTATCGGGTTGATGTCCAGCCAAATCTCTCTTCTGCCACTGATACATCTGGAAATCATCAGGAAGGGAACAGTTGGGAACGTTGGCCTCGATCAGCGGGGTCAGGATTCAAATTTGATCGGGACTATAATTTTATAAATAACCTTAAGAATTTGTCCAATCACTTTTTATCCCTCAGAATTTCCTTACAGGGTAGTTGGAAGGATTTAAAAAGGGGAGGTGGGATTAGCAGGCCATGTATAAAAAGAGGATGATAAAATAACAATGCCACTTAAGTAAATATGATGATTTATGCCTTTTCTTCTGCTTTTTCTTTCTTTCTTTTTCTTTCCTCCCTCCCTTCTTTTTCCTCTTTCTTTTCTCTTACTCCCATCCATCTATTTCCCTCCCTCCCTCCCTCTCTTCTCTTTCTTTCCTTCCTTCCTTCTAGCTACTTCCTTCCTTCCATCTTCCTCCCTCCCTCCCTTTTGTTTCTCCCTTCTTTCTTTTCTTCCTCCCTTCTTTTCTTTCACCCATCCATCTCCCTCTCTTCTTTCTATCCAACTTCCTACCACCCTCTCCCCCTCTCTCTTTTCTTCCTCCCTTCTTTTTCTCTTTCATATATTCCCTTTCTTCCATTCATCCATTTCCCTCCCTCCCTTCTCTTTCTCTCCTTCCCTTTCTCCAGCCACCTCCCTCCCTTCATTCCATCTTCCTCCCTCCCTTTTCTGTCTGCCTTCCTTCTCTTTCTTTCCTTCCTCCCTTTTCCATCCATCTTCCTTCCACCTTCCTTCCTTCCACCTTCCTTCCTCTTTTCTCCATCCCTTCTTTTCTCCATTTCTCCTTTCCTTCCACTCACCCATCACTCTCCCTCCTTCCTCCCTCCCTCCCTTCCATCTTCCTTCCTCCCCTCTCTGCCTTCCTTCCTTCTCTTTCCTTCCTCTTTCCCTTTTCCTTCCCATCCATCTCCCTCTCTTTCTTTCTGTCAATCTTCCTTCCTTCCTTCCTCCTTCCCTCCCTCTCCCTCTTTCCCTCCCTGCCTTTTCCACCTCCCTCCCTCCAGCCATCCATTTCCTCCCCTTCATTGCTTCTTATATGCTTTGAACATCTGTCTCTTGGAAAAAGATGAAAGGGCACACCCATTGTAACTTTTGCGCCTGGGTGACTTGGCATCTGGGCAATGGCTGAGACACGAATCCTTGGCAGGGCCTCCTCCAGGCACCCCAAAGAACTTGGCACGCCAAAGAACTGCTACTAGTTACTAGCTCCATGCACCAAAGAGCAAACTGTAATAGCATCAAAGAGGCCTGGGTCTGGATGAGGCCCTCAGCCTATCTAGTCCAGAGTTCTGAGCCATCCAGGGGCCAGTGGAAGCCCTGGGTATAGGATACTGTTGTGGTTAGCCTTCAGAGATTGTGGGGGCTGGCAGCAGTGATGAGGAGGTTCCCAAGGAGCCTGTACCAAGTGCAAAGCGTGCACGCAGGGCTGCTCGTAGGAAAGAGCAGCTGCGGCAGCACGGGCGACTCGGGAGTAAGGCTGCAAGGTAATGGCCCCTCCTTCAACAAGATAAAAGGCAGCTGTGAATCGGACGTTCTTTGCAGGAAGCAAAGACGTTTTTGCACTCAAGCCTTGTGGACACTGCAGTATCTTAGTTGGTATTTGAAGACTCTTTGTGTTGTAAAATATTTCTAGGTAACCTTATCTGTTATTCTTGGCAGCCTCACACAGTTTTGGCGAGGCTCATGCTTATCAAACTTAATTAGTTTGCAGCAGCTTTTCAACTAGGGATTTTTAAGAATCATTAAAATGTTTCTGTTCTCTTTGGTTTGTGTTTGTTTTATTGGACAAGGGTTTGGATCAGAACAGGTACAGATTACAGATTAACAGAGTTGGAAGGGACCTTGTAGGTCATCTAATCCAACCCCTCACCTAAGCAGGAGACCTGACACCATTTCTGACTAATGGCAGTCCAATCTCTTTTAGTATTTATTTGATTTGTCAATCGCTTACAAGATACAGTTATAAGAATAAATATAGTTTTGAATACATGAGATAGATATATATGAAAAATAAAAAAAACAATAGGACAGGGATGGTAGGCACATTGGTGCGCTTATGCACGCCCCCTACAGACCTCTTAGGAAAGGGGTGAAGTCAATAGTAGACAGTCTAAGGTTAAAGTTTTTGGGGTTTGGGGAAGAAACCACAGTCAGGTAGAGGATTCCAGACATTGACCCCTCTGTTGCTGAAGTCGTATTTCCTCCAGTCAAGTTTGGTGCGGTTAACCTTGAGTTTGTATCTATTGTTTGCTCTTGTGTTGTTATGATTGAAGCTGAAGTATTCATTGACAGGTAGGACATTGCAATGTATGATTGTATATACTATACCTAGATCAGACTGAAAGCGGCATAGTTCTAGGTTGTCTAGGTCTAGAATTTCAAGTCTGGTGACATAAGGTCTTCTGCAACGAGTAGAGGAGTGGAGAACTCTTCTTGTGAAATATTTCTGGACTTTCTCAACTGTGTTAATATCAGATACGTAATGTGGGTTCCAGATTGATGAGCTGTACTCAAGTATAGGTCTAGCAAATGTTTTGTATGCTCTAGTTAGTTGTGTGATATTACCAGAGAAGAAGCTACGTAGGATTAGATTAACAACTCTTAATGCCTTTTTGGCTATGTAGTTACAGTGGGCTCGAGCACTTAGATCATTTGAGATGAGTACTCCAAGGTCCTTGACAAAGTTTAGATCTTCAACAAGGTCTTGACTATTTAGCTTGTATTTTATTTTCTGATTTTTCTGCCAATATGTTTGACAGAGCATTTATTTGTTGAGATTTGAAGTTGCCATTTGATTGACCATTCTGATAGATAGTTAAGGTCTTTTTGAAGGGTAGCCGTATTGTCTGTGGTGTTGAATAGCTTTATATCATCAGCGAAGAGAACACAGTTGCTCTTGATATGATCACAGAAGTCATTTATGTAGAGTATGAAAAGAGTTGGTCCGAGAACACTGACTTGGGAGACACCACTGTTGAGAGGTACAGAATTTGATAGGACGCTCCCAATCTTGACCATTTGTTGTCTGTTTGACAGGAATGCTTCTATCCAGTTATGCAGGTGTCCAGAGATACCGTAAGATTTTAGTTTTAGGAGTAGTTTGTTGTGTACCACTGAATCAAAGGCTTTACAAAAGTCTATGTAGATTGCGTTGATTGCTTTGCCCTGATCAAGTTGTGTAGTCCATATGTTTTTGCAGTGTAAGAGTTGCAGATTACACGATAGATTTTTCCTAAAACCAAATTGTTTATTAGAGAGTAGGTTTGTCTGTAAGTGGAGGATAATGGATTGGTTAATAATTGATTCCATGACTTTACAGGTGACGCAGCATAAGAGATTGGTCTGTAATTTTCAACTAGGCTGGGATCTCCCTTTTTGAAGATGGGGATGACCGTGGCTTGTGACCATAGTTTTTGCAAGGAGCTGGTCCTGAAAGATCTTTCAAAGATTATGTTTAGAGGTTCGGCTATGGCAGCGGGTAGCTTTTTTAAGAAGTAGGCACATATTCCATCCGGTACAACAGATAGAGATGTTTTTAGGTTGCGTAATGCTTTTTCAACATTGTCTTCTGTAAAATTGATATGTATTAAATCATTTTAGTTGTCTGTGGTTCGACTAGGAAATACTGGGCATGATCCATTGCTGTTTACAAATACTGAGCCAAAGAATGTGTTAAAGAGGTTGGCTTTGATGGTGTCATCATTGCACAGTCTTTGCCATTAGATCTTTTCAGGGGTGGGATGGACCTTGAGTCTTTTAGTTTGTTGTTTACAAAATTGTAGAAAGCGCAGGTGGAATTGGTGCAAAGAAGGTATTCTTCTTGTTTAATGTGATAATTAGTGCATTCAGTTTTTATCTGGTGGCATAAATTTTTGTATTGGCTTTTGAAGTTGGCAACGTGACCAGATTTGTTTTTTTGCCAAAGTGATTTCGTTTTGGATTGAAGCTTCCTTATTGTTATGGGTAATTTGTTTTTTCTGGTTTTGGGAGTTGTTATTGGTACATAGAGTTTGATGACTCTTTTGACTTCAAGTAAAAATATGTTGTAATGGTCTTCTACTGTATTGCATCCAGTGAATAGAAATTGCCAATCAAAGGAAGAGAGATCATGGATTATAAGATCATAGTTGCCTTTTTTGAAGTTATAATTGGGAATTTTGTTGTTATGATGATTTTTGTGTGGACGTATGTTGAGACAAAAGTCAATCGTGTTGTGGTCCCTGTTGGAAAAGGGTTCCTTAATTTGTATTCCGTAAATTGAATTCAAACTATTGCAGAAGATGAGATAGAGGCAGTTGTTAAGCCTAGTATTGTTGGTTACTTGTTGTTCCAGTCCCAGATTTGTTACAGCATTGTAGAAGGTTGCATGTATGGGTTCAGTTGTACATTCATTTAGGATCCAGTTAATATGAGGTAGATTGAAGTCACCAAGAAAGATAAAAGCGTGTGGGCTGGATGCTTCCCACGTTAGTAGTGTATTTAGCATATTTACATGTTTGATGTCATAAGCAGGGGCTCTGTAACATAATAAGAACCAAAGTGTGATATTTAAGGTCAGTTCACAGATAATGGTCTCGGGAAGAGCAAGCTCTTGGGTAACTTGGATATTTATTAGATGTAAGGACTCTTTATAGAAGACAGCAATACCACCTCCTCTACGGATTTCACGATATGATCAGTAAACATGATAGTCTCTTACTGTGGTAATGGAGTCAGGGAGAGATGCGTTGAGCCATGTTTCACAGACAAATATGATGTCGAATTTAGCCATATTTAGTAAGAGGAGAAATTCAGATATTTTATTTACAAGGCTTCTTGCATCGAGTAGCTTGCATTTAAGGCCAGTTGTAGTTTGAATTGAGGTAGTCGGGGTATGCATGCCTAGTCTTGGGTGATGGTGGATTGATTGAAGAAGGTTTGGATGCTGAGTTGTGGGCTGTGTGACTTTGTTTTGATACAGTTTGCATGGTACAGGTTCTTCTCTCCATTGTCTAGACGATTTTTGAGTTCTGTGCATAGTATACGGGAACGGGCACGTTGCTGTAAGGTTAGGTCAGGATGAGATCAGAGGTTTTTATGGTTGGTGTTGTTTTTGGTGAGTGAATTTATAGTATAAATGAATTTATGTTTGCTTAATTCATCTTTGCAAATGACTCTGCAGAAGCATGGGAGCACAAAGGCGTCTCTGTTTTTGAGCTCTTGGCCAATGCAAAAAATGTCAAGTATTTCATCAGGGGAGATGCTTGATGCTTGATAGTCACTGATGATGTTGCAGACAATTGTGTTATCATCATTGTTATTCATGTCCTCTAGACCAAATAAGATGGTGTAAGGACGCTTTCGTTCGCGCTCAACAGCTTCTCTGACCAGGATTGGGATATCATTATTTGTTGGATTTATGGTTTTTTGTGGATTATGTTGCAGTTGTTGGTTTGTAGCTATTGGATGTCCAGGTTTTTGTGTTATATCTTCTTTTTTTTTTCAAGGTTAGTTAATTTTTCTTTTTTTTTTTCAAGGTTAGTTAATTTTTCATTTCAAGTGTCCAGGGATGCTACTAGGGTGTCCAGGGATGATATTTGCGTTTCAACTCTTTCAAACAGGGCTATACGTTTGTCCAGTTTGGGTTTGAATGCTGGGCAGGAAAATGGAAATGCATAATTGGATGTGTCTCATTATTGAGTCATTTGCTTGGGTAATTCCAGGCAGTCGTGATGAGTGTATTTTTCACATAGAGAACAGTTGGTGGCATTTTCATTAACCCTTAGAGTTACAGAGCATATAAAGCATGTGCAGAAGTCTTGTGGTTCATTGGTGGGGATTTTTTTTTTTTTTTTAGGTTGTGCTTTGGTATTGGATTTTTTTACTGGCATGGTGGGTTTGTTGAGATCGTACGTTGATTAAATTGCTTATTAAAACAATTTTGAGTAATCAATATAGCCAATATACCAATGAATCAATTACAATAATCTCAGTGCAATGATTCAGTGAATCACATTTAAGCTGGCCTCTCCGTTGACTCTGTTGGTCAGAAAGTTGCGAGAGGGGATCTTATGCGACCCCAGGGACACTGCGGCCGTCATAAGTGTGGAACCAGTTGCTAAGTGCCTGGATTTTGATCACGTCACCACAGGGTTGCTACAACGGCTGTTAAGTATGAAAAATGGTCCTAAGTCTTTTTTCAGTGATGTCCTAACTTCAGTCACTAAACAAAACTGCTAGGATGACTTCTATGTAACCAAGCTAACCTTTCGTTTAAGCGATGTGTCACAATATTGTGTAATCCCAGCACACACCGATGACTTGTAACACCAGAGAAAAGAGATCATGAGGATATAATTCTTTCTCCCTCCCTCTCTCCCCCTTTCTTTCTTTCCTTCCTTCCTCTCTCCCTCCTCCCTTTTTTTTTCTTTTTCTTTCTTTCTTTCTTCTTTCCTTCCTTCTTTCTTTCTTTCCTTCCTCCCTCCCTTTCTTTCTTTTTTCCTTGCTTCCTCCCTCCCTCCCTCTTTCTTTCTTTCTTTCTTTCTTTCTTTCTTTCTTTCTTTCTTTCTTTCTTTCTTTCTTTCTTTCTTTCTCTCCCCTCCCTTCCTCTTTCTTTCCTTCTTCCCTTTCTCTCTCTCTCTCTCTCTCTCTTTCTTTCTCTTTCCTTCCTATCTTCCTCCCTCCCTTCCTTTCTCTTTCCTCTCTCCCTTTCTTTCTTTTCTTCCTTGCTTCCCCCTCCTTCTTTCTTTCTTTCTTTCTTTCTTTCTTTCTTTCTTTCTTTCTTTCTTTCTTTCTTTCTTTCTCTTCCCTCCCTTCCTCTTTCTTTCCTTCTTCCCTTTTTCTTTCTTTCTTTCTTTCTTTCTTTCTTTCTTTCTTTCTTTCTTTCTTTCTTTCTTTCTTTTCTTCCTTCCTTCCTTCCTCTTTCTTCCTTTCTTTCTCTTTTTTTCCGCTCTCCCTTTCTTTTTCTTCCTCCTTCCCACTCTTTCTTTCTTTCTTTCTTTCTTTCTTTCTTTCTTTCTTTCTTTCTTTCTTTCTTTCTTTCTTTCTTTCTTTCTCTCTTCTTTTTCCTCCCTCCCTCCCTCCCTCCGTCCCTCCCTTTTTCTTTTCTGCTTTCTTTTTGCAATAAAGAAAAGGACTCCAGGTTGCTAAGCAACGCAGACACTCTTGCCCATTCAACCTGGCATAAAGTGAGGATTTCAACGGAGGAAGAATGTGGCGCCCGTCATCAATTCAGGAGTCAGGAAGGCAAGCGAGTGAAACTGGAAAGCCCCGGGGGCAGTGGGAGAAACACCTAGGCAGATTGCCATCTTCCACCCCAACAGTCAAACGGAGTCGGGAAGTATTTACACCAGATCACGCCACGCTGACTGAATCATTCCCACAAGCCTGGCTTGAGGATCCGCCTGGCCCTTGATGGGCTGGTGGAAAACTGAATCAGCTGAATCACCCCTGGATTCCTGACAGCCTCGTTAGAAAAGAGCATTTATAGCTGCGGGTTGAATGTGCTTTGGTGCTCTCGGAGCTGGATTGTTTTCTTACAGACGTTTCATGACCCAACTACGTGCTAGAAGGGAGGGTGGGTTGGGTTTCTGCTATCTGCCTATATGCAAGCCGCTTTTTCCAGTTAGTGTTGGAAAAACCATCAAGAAACTACCAGTTTAGACAAACAAGTGAACAGGGAATCAAGGAATCAGCAAGCACACTCGCACCAATACTTGCCATACAGGCCAAGCCGCTACAAACAGACAGCCGACCTTACTGCCTTGTAGCACTGATGACGTTACGTAATTGGGTCGTAAAATGTCAGGAAAAAAATAAAAACCCAGGCAAGCTCAGAGAGCACCTCACAGTTCTCCTCCTCCTCCTCTTCCTCCCTACTCCTCCTCTTCCTCCTTTTCCTCCTCCTCCTCCTCCTCCTCCTCTTCCTCCTTTTCCTCCTCCTCCTCCTCCTCCCCCTCCTCCTCCTCCTCCTCCTCTCTGCAAACCCCACTTCCTTCTAGTCCTGATGGTGTTGTCTAGTTTGGTAGTGAAACATTTGCAAGAAAACAACAAAGTTCCAAAAGCACCAAGGACCACACAGTTCTCATTTTCCACCTCCTCCTCCTCCTCCTCCTCCTCCTCCTCTCTGCAAACCCCACTCCCTTCTCGCACTGATGATGTTCCCTAGTTGGGTCATGAAACATCAAAAACACCAAGGCTCAAATACCAAGGATCTCACAGCATAGGTCTGCGGCACCTGGACTCCAACACCCATTACCTCTGCTCTGGTTGGGAACTGTAGTCCTTCACACACACACACACACACACCCATACACCCATCCCTGGCCTGATCTCTCATCTATTTCCCAGGCATGGGATCCGCCACGCACACTTAAAGAGTGGGGAGAGCAGAACATTGCTCATTCCCAGAAATGTGGATTTCACACCCCCAGCACCATATGTGTGTGTGTGTTCCTTTGGAAATCTGTAAAGCCTCCAACTTGGGTTATCATTGCACCGCCTTTTATAGAAACCCTAGCGATAAAAGCCAGTAGAACAGATGCCCGATGACATCAAAGAAACACAGAACTGACGCAGTTTGTGGGCGCGCTCAACAAGCGGGAGGAACTTCAAATCGTTGCCACACGCTCACAAGCATTTGGTACAGGTAGTCCTTGACTTATGGCCACAATTGAGCCCAACATTTAAGTCGCTGAGACATCACTTGAGGGACTTTTCATGCCCCTGGTGGAGACTGACTCTGAGGGAGAGGAGGAACAGGTCACAGGGAGTGGAAGGTGTGGCTCCAGAGGTTGTGGAGGAGGCTGGAGAAGGGCAGAGGCCAGCTGGGCAGTCAGAGGAAGACCCAGGCCCATCCCCTCTCCATCCTAGGACACGCAGGGTGGAGAGGATAAGGGAGAGATGTGGTCTACTTGGGAGGAGAGGGCCTTGATCCTCTTCATGGGCTGCAGCTGTGAGAACTGGATAACAGGACGAACATGCGTTGTGCGAGGCCTCAAAACAGCTGTGGTTGACCAAGAAGGATCATGGAGAGGGTGGGGGGCAAAAAAGGTTCTTTGGGATCCAAGCCTCCGCATTTTCCCAGCGCTCTTAAAACCGATTCGAGTTGACATTTGCTTGTGGGCGTTGTGAGGACTCATTCAGCCAAGCACGCCTCTCCTGTGTGTGTAACACAGCGAAAATAGTTTCACAACAAGAGTGAGTCAGGTCCCTGCCCGCGAGGGAATGAAGAGAAGAGGAAGGAAGGAAGGAAGGAAGGAAGGAAGGAAGGAAGGAAGGAAGGAAGGAAGGAAGGAAGAAAGAAAGAAAGAAAGAAAGAAAGAAAGAAAGAAAGAAAAAGAAAGAAAGAAAGAAAGAAAGAAAGAAAGAAAGAAAGAAAGAAAGAAAGAAAGAAAGAAAGAAAGAAAGAAAGAAAGAGTGATTCAGCAAAATCGCTTCGGCTTTAATGTAGCTGCCATTGGCGGCAGGATAAATTTAAATATTTGCGTGGGTTTCTTCTTCTTCTTCTTCTTCTTCTTCTTCTTCTTCTTCTTCTTCTTCTTCTTCTTCTTCTTCTTCTTCTTCTTCTTCTTCTTCTTCTTCTTCTTCTTCTTCCTCCCCTCCTCCTCCTCCTCCTCCTCCTCCCCTCCGGGGCCCAAAGCATTTTACTTGCAAATCCCTCTTGGAAAGCATCCAAAGGGCAATTCAACAGACACAAGTCATCTATTCCCAGAATTTTTTTAAAAAAATGCATGGAGAGCATGGCAGGAAACCTGGAGCGGAGTTCAATGGGAAGATTTTTAACGGTGGATTGGTTTTTTTTTAATGATGGGTTAATGGCATCTGGAGTCACGGTGTGTTCATTGGGCATGACACAAAGATTATAACGAAGCTACCAGGATTTCTGCCATGCAAATCTCTAATTGGAGGACATGATTGATGACTCCTGGCGATGAACATGTGTCGTTAGAGAATAATTAATTACGATACACCTAGACAGGTGAAGGGGAGGGAAAACCAGGGTCAAGGGTGACAGTGTCTCAGAATCGGCTTCATACAGATCACGCCAACATGTTCGCTCCTAATAAATCCTTCAAAGTTTTTGAAGTTTGGCTCGAGGCTCATGATTGAATGAGGGCAATTCAGGCCGGAATCCTGACACAACGTCAAAAGAGATTCGCTCAATGAGAGAACGGTTCACTTAATTGCAGGGATTTGCTTAAGGACCATGGCAAGGAAAGGTCATAAAACAGGGCAAAACTCACTTAACCATCTTGCTGAGCGGTGGAAATTTGTGGCTCAATTGTCGTTATGTCGAGGATTCCAGTGTTCCTCAAAACTTGGTCACTTGAAGATGGGTGGACTTCAATTCCCAGAGTTGAGGTGTGTTAACTTCAATTCTGGAAATTGACTTTGGAAAAAGCACAGAGAAGAGCAACTAAGATGATGAAAGACCGGGAGAATAAAACAGAAGAAGAACAGTTGGAGGAATTGGGGATGGCTAATTTACAGAAAAGAAGGTACTAGGGGTGACATGATAGCAGTCTTCCAATATCTCAGGGGCTGCCCCAAAGAAGGGGGAGTCAAGCTATCCACCAAAGCCCCTGAAGGCAGGACACGAAGCAAAGGATGGAAATTAATCAAGGAGAGAATTGAGGAGAAACTTCTAAACCCTGAGAGCACTTAACCGGTTGGGAACAGTTTGCCTCCAGAAGGAGGTTTTTAATAAGAGATTAGAACAGGCCTTTGTCTGAAATGGTTATGGGGGTCTACTGCTTGAGCAGGGGGCTGGACTAGAAGACCTCCCAGTTCCCTTTCCAGCTCTATTCTGACTGAGCTTCAATAAGGGCAGATTGAAGTTGCATTTAGAATTTGCCCACCTACATAGATGGGAGTAGAAAAAGGACAAGCAATTCATACGCTCAAGTCCTCCTGCACTTTGACACCCCCCCCCCCCCCAAAATAGTCCTTTGGTATTCAAGAGAACCAGCCTCTCATTGGAAGCTTTCTCGCTGCCAAGCTCTACAACGAGGCTTAATCGAAATCACCGCCAGTTCTCCCAACGGAAAAGATGGAGCCAAACGGCAAAATGCGTGGGAAGCTCACGATCTACTCTGACTTTGGAAATCTTCTCTTTTGCAATCTCTCCATGGTTTTTTCAGTCCACATTCAACTCGTCCTCCTGCCCAACCCTTGATCACCTCCGGTTGAATGGAAGGAAGAATGCCTTCACTGGTAAGGATCAGGGCACTGCGGCCCATTTAACAGAATGGCCTACTTGGAAGGGGCCTTTGAGGTCTTCTAGTCCACCACCCCCCACCCCCCCTAAAGCAGGAGACCCTATACCATTTCAGACAAGTGGCTGTCCAGTCTCTTCTTGAAAACATCCAGTGATGGAGCATCTACAACAGGGGTCTCCAACCTTGGCTCCTGGAAGCCTGGCGGACTTCAACTCCCAGAGTTCCACAGCCAGCTGGCTGTGGAATTCTGGGAGTTGAAGTCCGCCAGGCTTCCAGGAGCCAAGGTTGGAGACCCCTGATCTACAACTTCTGGTGGCAGGCTGTTCCACTGGTTTATTGTCCTCCCTTCTCCTTAATTCCAGGTTGTTTCTCTCCTTGATTCGTTTCCATCCATTGTTCCTTGTCTTCCCTTCTGGTGCTTTGGGGAATAATTTGACCCACTCTTCTTTGGGGCAGTCCCTCAGATACTGAAATATTGCTATCATGTCAGCCTTAGCCCTTCCCTTTGTTAGACTAGACATACAGGACCTGGGCCTGGCTAGTCTAGGGAAGAGAAGGACCAGGGGAGACTGGATAGCACTGTTCCAATATTTAATGGGCTGCCCCAGGGAGGAGGAAAGGGGTCAAGCTATTTTCCAAAGTGCCTGTAGGCCAGACAAGGAATAATAGATGGAAACTGAACAAGGAGAGATTCAACCTGGAAATAAGGAGAAACTTTCTGACAGTGAGAATAAATAACGAATAGAACAGAAGTGGCCTTCGGAAGTTGTGGGAACTTCATCCCTGGCGGCTTTCAAGAAGAGACTAAACTGCCTTTTGTCAGAAATGTTGTAGGGTCTCCTGCTTGGGGGGGGGGGGTTGGGCTAGATGACCTACAAGGTCTCTTCCAACTCTCTTAATCTGTTATCTGTCACTCAATTCCTGCAAACATTCTTCATATCCATCAAGGAGATTTGTAGCTCAGGGTTGAAATGAGGGGTCCCGGGTGTTCTCCGAGCTTGCTTGTTTTATCACTGACGTTAGCACTGATGATTTACCTAGTTAGGGTCATGAGACGTCTGCAAGGAAACAAAGCAAGCTCAGACAGCATCAAGAACTCTTCGTTCTTCATATGTTATAACCTCCAGTTCCCTAATCGTCGTTGTTGCTAAGAAGCTAAACTTTGGATTGCTAAGTAGCTTTGTTGCTGTTTCATGTTGAGGGGGGATCAACAGAGCCATTGAAAGGACCCCAAAAGTCAGTGGCAGCAGAACTAGAATAGAATAGAATAGAATAGAATAGAATAGAATAGAATAGAATAGAATAGAATAGAATAGAATAGAATAGAATTCTTTATTGGCCAAGAAAGAAGGAAGGTCAACCATGAGCCTCAAATTGGACCGGATTTGACTAACCTTTAGCATTAAATGCCATTAATTGATTGGAGTTAACAACAGGTTCAGCATCTGTTGACTTCCCCCTTGGGGTACAGGAAAAGCCATCCTTTGATTTCTGACATGACAAAGGGCTGGAATTGCTGGGTGAAGTCATCGGATAGTTTGGGGTTCAGTATCATCAACATGTTGATGATACCCAACTGTAACCCTTGACTCCGGGGCAGTCATGTAAGGCTGTGGATATTAGAGATTGGAGAGGAATTGTCTCCAACTCCATCCTACCAAGACTGAGGGAAGTAGGTATTCAAACTTCTACCTCCCCAGATCTAGGGACAGTCTATCTTTGACTTTAGATGGGGGTAACACTTCCTTCTTGACGGTTGGCAAGGAATTTGGAAGGCTTCCTGGACTTGATGATCTTCCTTGAAGGAGGTTGTTGCATTTAGAATAGAATTCTTTATTGGCCAGGTGTGATTGGACACACAAGGAATTTGTCTTGGTGCAAACACTCTCGGTGGACATCAAAGAAAAGATACATTCGTCAAGAGTCAAGAATCATCAGGTACAACACAATGATAGTCATAGGGTACAATAAGAATAGAATAGAATAGAATATTGGAATGAAGAATGGAATGGAATATAGAAATAAGAATGGAATGGAATGGAATGGAATGGAATGGAATGGAAGGGAAGGGAAGGGAAGGGAAGAGAAGAGAAGAGAAGAGAAGAGAAGAGAAGAGAAGAGAAGAGAAGAGAAGAGAAGAGAAGAGGCATATAGAATAGAATAGAATAGAATAGAATAGAATAGAATAGAATAGAATAGAATAGAATAGAATAGAATAGAATAGAACAGTTACATTCGTCAAGAGTCAAGAATCATCAGGTACAACACTTAATATTAATCATAGGGTACAATAAGCAATCCAATCATACTAGGAAACAGTCCATATAAATCGTAAGGATGCAAGCGACAAGGTTACAGCCATACAGTCACAAGTGGGAGGGGAAGGGTGATAAACAACTGGATTTCCTTGTTTTTCTTTGAAGAGGTTTTGCTTCTCGTCCAAGGAGCTTCTTCAGCTCTGACTGGATGGTGGGGAAGGGAAGGATTTATATTCCTTGCAGACAGCTGGTCATTTGCATCCTTTTGGAGGGTCGTTGAGGCCACTTGGGATTTGTTGTATCCTCAGGGTCACCTGAGTAGCTAAATTGAACAGCCCTCTGTCAACAGAAGGGCAGAGATACAACATCCTCTATCTCCAGCCTGCAACACAGTCCTTTCAGCATTTCCAAGAAGGTTCAACACCTATTTGCACCACTCAGGTGACCCTGAGGACACAGGTAAACCTCCAAGTGGCCACAACAGCCCTCTACAAGGATGCAAATGACCAGCTGTCTGCACAGAATATCAATCCTTCCACCCTTCACCATTCAGTCAAAACTGAAAAAGCTTCTTGGATGAGAAGCGAAACGTCTTCAAAAGAAAACCCAGGAAAAAAAAAAAAAAGGCAACTTGGGGACTACTCCATCTGGTGTTCCATCTTTGGTAGACTGGGGGACAGGGTCCATCCGGAAGTCACTGATGCCCTGCCCACCTTGTAGCTTGGCTACCGCAATGCACTCTACATGCGGCTTCCCTTGAAGACCTGCATATATAGCTTCAACTGGTCCAGAACACAGCAGCGTGAATGGCAACAGGCATACCTCAGTAGACCTACCTAAGACCTCTTCTTTGTAGGTCACACTGTCTTTTTAAAAACTGTTTTCCCAGCTGCAGCTAATGAAGGGAGTCAGGGCCCTTTCCTCCCCCATAAGCCACGCCACTTACATTGCTCCCTTCTCCATTCCTTCCTGGGGGTGGGCCTGGGTCTTTCTTTGAATTCCCTCTCCCTTGTTCTACCTCTCCCCTGCTCTGCCCAACCGGACTTTGCCCTTCCCCAGTTTCTTCCACAGCCAAGGGAGCCACACTCCCACTCCCTATCAGCTTCTCCGCCTCCCCCTCCGAATCAGATTCCGACAGGGGCATGACGGCTGGTTTCCCCTTCCAGATCTGATACGAAGTGCTGGTTGGACTTGAGGGTCCACTCATCGACTATCTGCCCACCCCACCCCCAAACATCCACCTAACTAACCAGTCAGATCCTGCGAGGTTGGGATGCAATTCAATTGATAGCATTTTAACATTTTTATCCACCTATCAAGGACTTAGGACAGGCAGATGTTGTTGTCAGAGATTGTTCAAGGTGTAACAGATCATCAGAGTTGGAAGGGACCTTGTAGGCCATCTAGTCCAACCCTCTGCCCAAGCAGGAGACCTTACACCATTTCTGACAGATGGGAGTCCAATCTCTTCTTGAAAGTCTCAAGGGATGGTGCTCCCACAACTTCTGAGGGCAAGTCACTGCAGGATGTAAGCTGCTGCAAGCAAGGCTGCCTTTTGCAATTGACTGATCCGTAGGTCAGTGCCAATATTATTGTTGTTGTTATGATTCAGAAAGCATCACCTGATGTCAAGCAAAGAACTTGCCTGGTGAAATGACTCTTAGGAACAGAACCAAAACTCAACTCGTTCCACAGCACCAGAGGTAATCCTTCACTTACAACAGTACATGTTGCACCTGGACAAGAACGAACAAAGGTACAACAAGTACAGATTAGGCTCAAACCTGGCTCCAAAACAGTCACTGTGAAAGGGGCCTTGGAATCTTAGTGGACAATCACTTAAACTTGAGCGAGTTGTGTGCAGCGGCAGCCAAAAAAGCAAATTCAATCCTTGGTTCTATAAACAGAGGCATAGAATCAACATTAGGTGAAGTATTCGTACTGCTTTATAAAAAGCCTTAGCAAAGCCACACCTGGAATATGGCACCCAGTTTTGTTCAGCAGGTTACAAAAAAGACGTTGAGGCTTTGGGAAAAGTGCAACTAAGCGGATTAAAGGCCTGGAGGCTAAAACATAGGAAGAATGGTTGTAGGATTTGGGTTTGGCTAGTCTAGGGAAGAAAAGGACCAGGGGAGACAGGACAGCGGTATTCCAATATTTGAGGGGCTGCCCCAGAGAGGAGGAAGGGAGTCAAGCTATTTTCCAAAGCTCCTGAAGGCCAGACAAGGAAATAATGGATGGAAACTGAACAAGGAGAGAGATTCAACCTGGAAATAAGGAGAAACTTTCTGACAGTGAGAACAATCAACCCACGGAACAGAATTTGCCCTCGGAAGTTGTGGGAGCTTCATCCCTGGAGGCTTTCAAGAAGAGACTGGATTGTCACCTGTCAGACATGGTGTAGAGTCTCCTGCTTGGGTGGGTGGGGGTTGGACTAGAAGACCTCAAAGGTCTCTTCCAGCTCTATTCTGACTAGTTTAGTGTCCATTTGAAGTTACAACCCTTAAAGTTACGGAAGCTGAGAAACATTCATGGATATGTGATGTGATTCCCAGACCTTTCTTTCCTAAACTGTATTTTCATTTGAATCTACACTGAATTATAGATTATGTTGGAATCAGAGAGATCAACCAATGGGCATGCAAGTCGTCCTGGACTTACCACATTTACTTAGTGACTGTTCAAAGTTATAACGGCACTAAAAAAAAAGGTGACTTATGGCCTTTCTTCACACTTACAACCATTGTAGCATTCCCGTAGTCATCACCGTCCTCTTTTAACCACCCCATAATCCCTTGCAGGGTGGAATCTAGCCAACGGAGTGGAGCTGAATATTTATTGGCCGGATGCCCTTCCTGTCACCAGTGCAGAGTTTTGTTCAGCCAGATATATTCTCACTGTGCCCAGTGAGAGAAATTATCAGTCTCTACCTAGGATCGAACTCACAGCCTCCTGATCGTGAGGCGAGAGCTCACCTTCTAGGCCACCGCACCACTCATAGCATCCCCAGGGTCACGTGATCAAAATTCAGACGCTTGGACACTGACTCATATTTATGACCATCACAGTGTCCTGGGGTCATCCCCTTTTTGCAGCCTTCTGTTGTGGTTTGCCGGCAGCAGGTTGCGGACGGCTGAGGTCTCGGAGAGCGAGGACTCAGGTGAGGGGCCTGCGTGGGATGCAGGGATGGGGCCAGGACCATCAGGGAGTGGAGTGCTGCCTTTGGAGATGGTGGAGGCTGGCAGCAGTGAGGAAGAGACCCCCGAGGAGCCTGTGTGCCCAGTGCAGGGCTGCTGGAAGGAAGGAGCAGCTGCAGCAGCACAGGCGACTCAGGAGTAAGGCTGCAAGGTGATGGCCCCTCCCTTAAGAGATAAAACCCAGCTGAGAAACTGGAGCTCTTTGCAGGAAGCACAGAAGTTTTTGCCCTCAAGCCTTGTGGATGTTCGGATTCTCTTACTTGGTGTCTGGAGACTCTTTGTGTTTGAACTATTTCTTGGCAACTTTATCTGGTGTTCTTGGCAGCCTTGCACTACCTTGGCAAGGCTCGTTCTTATCAGAGACAATGAGTTTGAAACAGTCTTTTAACCGGGAAGGAACGGAATCCGTAAAGAATCATTAGAAGGTGTTGCTGTTACCTCCGTTTCGTGTTTGTTTCCTTGGAACAAGGTTTGGGTCAGAACACCTTCCAACAAGCAAAGTCCCTGGGGAAGCCAGATTCACTTCACCATCATAGGACTCATTTAACAAATGCAGTGATTCACTTAACGACTGGGGCGAGAAAGGTCATAAAAACGGGGCAACAACTCCTGTAACCACTGTTTTAGGGACAAAGAGCTCGAAATAAAATCCGAAATTTAATGACTAGCCTGTCCACATGCACCAAGACAAAAAGACACGTCTACAAAGTCCACAGTGGAAAAACGGAGAAGGAAGGAGAGAAGTTGGCCGAAATTGGCTGTTTTAATGAAAGGAGAGACTCAATCTAGTTTTGTTTCCATTTGGAAACCAGTTCTGTTTTGTTTTTTTTTCCCTCGAAACTTCCAAGAATAAAACCATCCTAATTTCAGGTTGGGATGATTAAAATGGCTTTGTTGTTCTAGGAAAGGCTTGGAATGTTGTGAAATGTAAAGCAAAAGGTGGAGGCTTATACAGGTAAAGGAGGGAGAGGTGGAGTTGGAAGTACTGTAGGATTCCTGATTGATCTTGGTTGTTTTGGTGCAGGTGTTTCATTACTCATTTAAGTAACATTATCAGTGCTAGAAAGGACTAAGATCTCTCTCTCTCTCTCTCTCATCTATCATCCATATCTATTTACCTACCTACCTCTCATCTACCTACCTACCCCCTCTCATCTACCTACCTACCCCATCTCTCTCTCTCTCTCTCTCTATCATCCATCTCTCTCATCTATTTATCATCCATATCTCTCTCTCTCATCTATTTATCATCCATATCTATTTATCTACCTACCTCTCATCTACCTACCTACCCCATCTCTCTCTCTCTCTATCATCCATCTCTCTCATCTATTTATCATCCATCTCTCTCTCTCTCTCTCTATCATCTACCTACCTACCCCCTATCTCTCTCTCTCTCTCTCTCTCTATCATCCATCTCTCTCATCTATTTATCATCCATATCTATCTATCTATCTATCTATCTATCTATCTATCTATCTATCTATCATCTATCTATCATTATCTACCTACCTACCCCCTATCTCTCTCTCTCTCTCTCTCTCTCTAATATATATTTTTATTTATATCTATATCAATATCTATTTATAACATCAGCACCTGATGATGTTATCTAGTTGGGTCGTAAAACATTTTCAGGTAAAGCAACCAAGCACCAAGGACCTCATAGTTCCCTCCTCTTCCTCTTCCTCCTGTCTCTGCAAAACACACTCCCTTCTAGAACTGATGATGTTCCCAAGCTGGGTCATGAAATGTCTGAAAGAAAACCACCAAGCTCAGAGAATACCAAGGACCCCACGGTCTTCTTCTCCCCTCCACACCCTCCCTTCTGGCACTATGAGGTTACTTAGTTGGGTCGTGAAATGTCTTCAAGAAAAGCACCAACCCCAGCAGTCGTCCTCCTCTTCCTCTGCTTCCTCCTCCTCCTCCTCCTCTGCAAACCCCCCTCCCTTCTAGAACTGATGAACTAGTTGGGCAAAAAACCCACCAAGCTCAGAGAGCACCAAGGTCCCCACTGTCATAAGTCACTTTTTTTTCAGGGCCGTTGTAAGTTTGAATGGTCACTAAGTGAAGTGTTGTAAGTCAAGGCCTACCTGTGTAGGGTTTCCTGCTTGAGCAGGGGGTTGGACTAGAAGACCTCTAAGGTCCCTTCCAATTCTCGTATTCTGTAATCCTGTTCTTCTGCTTGAACAGGAGGTTGGACTAGAAGACCACAAGGGGTTGGACTAGTAGACCTCTGAGGTCCTTTCCAGCTCTATTCTGATTGATTGATTGATTGAGCAGAGGGATTAGACTAGAAGATCTCCAAGTTCCCTTCCAGCTCTAATTCTGATTGATTGATTTAGCAGGGGGGTTGGACTAGTAGACCTCCAAGGCCCCTTCCAATTCTGTTATCGTAAATTAAAACATAAATAAAAATTTAATCAATAAAACTCAGCTAAAATAGTCTGGGGTTTGGAATGCCAAGCCACGGTCTGAGAACATTCTAAATGGACAAATTCACCACGATGAGCTGTCATTTATTGGGTTGATCCCTGGTGGCCAACACAGCCGGGGTGTTTTGCAAATCCAGGCTTGTGGTGCGAATTAAGCCCTTGGGGGAAAAAATATCTTGTTCATTTATAAAAAGTGATTAATAACAGGTTACAGGATCTCCTACACTTTTCCTTTCAAATTCCAGCCAAGGGCAACTCACAACGGCAGAAAACCCACACGCAACATGGTGTGTTGTCTCCTTGTGATACAACCGGCCTGCTTCACACCAGCCATCCCAGCAACAAGTTGAACCAGTTGTCGACGGAAACCAGGAAGGTCTCACTTTCTGGCTTGGAAGGACACAGAGAAGTCCCTAAAAGTGGGTAATTAATTTGCACAACGATCTCTGCGGGGCAGGATGGAGCCAAGCGCCTGGCTAGTTTAGCCAAAAACGCATCTTGTTTTTCAGCCATGAGGACAAGAAACTTGAGAGAGGGTTGGCTGACGAGAGTTTCCATTGAGGTGAAGGCTTCCCTGGAGCCCGAAGGCCCTTTGGCAGAGCTGATGCCAGAATTGTGGGAAGGAAGGAAGGTTTATTTGCAAGGGTTGTGTTGTTCCAAAGTAAGGGACAAGTTGTTTAAAGCAGAGATCTCCAACCTTGGCCACTTGAAGACTTGTGGATTTCAACTCCTAGAATTCCTCAGCCAGTTTTAAAGACTTGTGGACTTCAATTCCCAGAACTCCTCAGCCATCTTTAAGACCTGTGGACTTCAATTCCCAGAACTCCTCAGCCAACTTTAAGACCTGTGGACTTCAATTCCCAGAACTCCTCAGCCAGCTTTAAGACTTGTGGACTTCAATTCCCAGAACTCCTCAGCCATCTTTAAGACTTGTGGACTCCATTGTGGACTTCAATTCCCAGAACTCCTCAGCCATCTTTAAGACTTGTGGACTTCAACTCCCAGAATTCCTCAGCCAGCTTTAAAGACTTGTGGACTTCAATTCCCAGAACTCCTCAGCCATCTTTAAGACCTGTGGACTTCAATTCCCAGAACTCCTCAGCCAGCTTTAAGACTTGTGGACTTCAACTCCCAGAATTCCTCAGCCAGCTTTAAAGACTTGTGGACTTCAATTCCCAGAACTCCTCAGCCATCTTTAAGACTTGTGGACTTCAACTCCCAGAATTCCTCGGCCAGCTTTAAAGACTTGTGGACTTCAATTCCCAGAACTCCTCAGCCATCTTTAAGACTTGTGGACTTCATTGTGGACTTCAATTCCCAGAACTCCTCAGCCATCTTTAAGACTTGTGGACTTCAATTCCCAGAATTCCTCAGCCAGCTTTAAAGACTTGTGGACTTCAATTCCCAGAACTCCTCAGCCATCTTTAAGACTTGTGGACTTCAATTCCCAGAATTCCTCAGCCAGCTTTAAAGACTTGTGGACTTCAATTCCCAGAACTCCTCAGCCATCTTTAAGACTTGTAGACTTCAACTCCCAGAATTCCTCAGCCAGCTTTAAAGACTTGTGGACTTCAACTCCCAGAATTCCTCGGCCAGCTTTAAAGACTTGTGGACTTCAATTCCCAGAACTCCTCAGCCATCTTTAAGACTTGTGGACTTCAATTCCCAGAACTCCTCAGCCATCTTTAAGACTTGTGGACTTCAACTCCCAGAATTCCTTAGCCAGCTTTAAAGACTTGTGGACTTCAATTCCCAGAACTCCTCAGCCAGCTTTAAAACTTGTGGACTTCAGCTCCCAGAATTCCTCAGCCAGCTTTAAAGACTTGTGGACTTCAATTCCCAGAACTCCTCAGCCAGCTTTAAAGACTTGTGGACTTCAATTCCCAGAACTCCTCAGCCATCTTTAAGACCTGTGGACTTCAATTCCCAGAACTCCTCAGCCAGCTTTAAGACTTGTGGACTTCAACTCCCAGAATTCCTTAGCCAGCTTTAAAGACTTGTGGACTTCAATTCCCAGAACTCCTCAGCCATCTTTAAGACTTGTGGACTTCAATTCCCAGAACTCCTCAGCCAGCTTTAAGACTTGTGGACTTCAACTCCCAGAATTCCTCAGCCAGCTTTAAAGACTTGTGGACTTCAATTCCCAGAACTCCTCAGCCATCTTTAAGACTTGTGGACTTCAACTCCCAGAATTCCTCAGCCAGCTTTAAAGACTTGTGGACTTCAATTCCCAGAACTCCTCAGCCATCTTTAAGACCTGTGGACTTCAATTCCCAGAATTCCTCAGCCAGCTTTAAAGACTTGTGGACTTCAATTCCCAGAACTCCTCAGCCATCTTTAAGACTTGTGGACTTCATTGTGGACTTCAATTCCCAGAACTCCTCAGCCATCTTTAAGACTTGTGGACTTCAATTCCCAGAATTCCTCAGCCAGCTTTAAAGACTTGTGGACTTCAATTCCCAGAACTCCTCAGCCATCTTTAAGACTTGTGGACTTCAACTCCCAGAATTCCTCAGCCAGCTTTAAAGACTTGTGGACTTCAACTCCCAGAATTCCTCGGCCAGCTTTAAAGACTTGTGGACTTCAATTCCCAGAACTCCTCAGCCATCTTTAAGACTTGTGGACTTCAATTCCCAGAACTCCTCAGCCATCTTTAAGACTTGTGGACTTCAACTCCCAGAATTCCTTAGCCAGCTTTAAAGACTTGTGGACTTCAATTCCCAGAACTCCTCAGCCAGCTTTAAAACTTGTGGACTTCAGCTCCCAAAATTCCTCAGCCAGCTTTAAAGACTTGTGGACTTCAATTCCCAGAACTCCTCAGCCATCTTTAAGACTTGTGGACTTCAATTCCCAGAACTCCTCAGCCATCTTTAAGACTTGTGGACTTCAACTCCCAGAATTCCTTAGCCAGCTTTAAAGACTTGTGGACTTCAATTCCCAGAACTCCTCAGCCATCTTTAAGACTTGTGGACTTCAACTCCCAGAATTCCTCAGCCAGCTTTAAAGACTTGTGGACTTCAATTCCCAGAACTCCTCAGCCAGCTTTAAAGACTTGTAGACTTCAATTCCCAGAACTCCTCAGCCATCTTTAAGACTTGTGGATTTCAATTCCCAGAATTCCTCGGCCAGCTTTAAAGACTTGTGGACTTCAATTCCCAGAACTCCTCAGCCATCTTTAAGACCTGTGGACTTCAATTCCCAGAACTCCTCAGCCATCTTTAAAACTTGTGGACTTCAACTCCCAGAATTCCTCAGCCAGCTTTAAAGACTTGTGGACTTCAACTCCCAGAATTCCTCAGCCATCTTTAAGACCTGTGGACTTCAATTCCCAGAATTCCTCAGCCAGCTTTAAAGACTTGTGGACTTCAATTCCCAGAACTCCTCAGCCAGCTTTAAAACTTGTGGACTTCAATTCCCAGAACTCCTCAGCCATCTTGAAGACTTGTGGACTTCAATTCCCAGAAATCCTTAGCCAACTTTAAAGACTTTTGGACCAACCCCCACAATTCCTCAGCCACCGGGCTGAGGAATTCTGGGAGTTGAAGTCCACAAGTCTTTAAAGTGGCCAAGGTTGGAGACCCCTGGTTTAAAGTCAACATTGGAGGCTGTCATTTTATTCTGAATTTTTTCCTGCACCGAAACAACTTGGAATTTTGCTCTTTTTAATCTTTCCAACATCCACCTTCCTTCCCCTTCAGCCTTTTTCCTATCCCCTTTATTTTGATCGGTGTTTTATGCAACTTGTCCTCGATTTACAATAGTTCAAAGAGCGACCGTTCAAAGTTACAACCGCAATGAAAAAAAGTGACTTATGACCTTTTATGACGATTGCAGCACCCCTTTCATCCCGTGATCAAAATTTCAGCAGCTTGTCCACTGACTCATATTTATGACGTGATCCGCTTTTGCGACCTTCCAGCACGCAGATTATGGTCATAAATCAAGGATTATGCTGTATTACGATAATTTTTATTAAATTCTTTTTTTTATTATTCAAACTTTTTATTTTTAACGTACAATAAATCCATTCCATTTCAACCGTGTATCCATTTGGTACACATTTCATATGATTAACAATTAATAATATTCTTTTTAATAGTATAACCATATAATAATACCACATTCCCATATATATAAGTAATATTCAATATATCTATTATGTTAATTTTTCTTGTTGCTTTGTAATTACATCTAATCCCTTTTAATTAATTTTATTTTCTAGCCATTTATAAAACAAATCCCATGCCATGTAATAGTCAGATTCTTCTTTTTTCTTTAATTTCTAATGTTCATCTAAAATTCTTAATTGAAAGAAAGATTTGTATTGTTCCTTCAGGGAAACAAGAAAGAGATGACTTCCTGTCATGAGTATTCCAACTTACAACCATCCATTTAGTGACCGTTCCACGTTACATGGGCACTGAAAAAAAGGGATTGATGACCATTTTTCACACTTACGACCGTCGCCACGTGATCAGAATCCAGACTCTTGGCAACTGGCTCATATTTATGACAGTCCTCAGCCTCTTGGCGTCATAATTGAGACCTTCCCAGCCTTCTTCCGACAAGCAGCCTCAACGGAGGAAGCCAGATTCATTTAATGACTGCATGACTCACTTAACAATGGCAGCGATTCGCTTAACAGCTGCAGAGGAGAAAAAAGTGGCCAGGAAATTCTGAGAGTGGAAGTTGATGGATATCTACTGTGTTTCTCCGAAAATAAGACCCTGTCTTATATATATATATATATATTGCCACCAAAAAAAAGGCACCAGGTCTTATTTTGGGGGGGATGCCATCCACTGACTAACTTCACTTACGTGCATCGCCCCCCCGGCCTCCTTTTTGCTATCAGAGGCCTTCAGAAACTTCCTCTACGGCCGGCAAGGCCTTCCTGAAGGCCTCTGCAGGTGATAACTTAGCTCTGGATCGATCCAGAGCTTTGTTCTCAGCTCCAGAGGCCTGCAGGAAAGCCTTCCCAGTCTTGCTGGCTGCAGAAGAAATGGACCAGCAAGCCAGGTGTCGAGGTGTGTGAGGCCTGGTTACACCTGTCCAAAGGTAAGTAGTAGGACAGCTCCACTCCACCATCCCCAACCTAGCTTAATTTTTACCCGTCCACTCTGGATCTCAATTAGGGCTTATTTTGGGGGTAGGGCTTATATTAGGCGTACGTATAAAAATCAAGCTAGGACTTACTTTCAGGGTAGGTCATATTTTTGGGGGGTAGGATAGCAATGAACTCTTTGGCAAGGAAACTCCCATTTTCCCATCCAACGAAGAGAGCTAGAAACATTTTAATCTTTCTTTTTTTTAAAAAAAAAAGAATTTTATTGATTTTCTACAAACAAACAAGACAAACAAAACATTAAAACATCAACTCTCATATGTATATCCAGCATGTCGGTTGGTTCATCAGTTTTGTGCATTCATTTTGTAGTCTCAATTACAATTATGTTACATAACAACTCATATTGTCAACCCAAACTTACATATCCTAATATCACTAAAAAAAAGAAATTTTTGACTATACTTTTAATCATTCATGCTCCACGAGATAACAATACTCCTAACAGTTTATTCTGTAACAAATCATACAATCATTCCAAATCAATCCCAAAAACACTCCATAAATACAGTGTCAAATAACCAAGTCAAGAAAAAATAAATAAAGATATTCCTTACTGTCTAACATTCTAAATATTCTATTATCATAATTTATCCTCTAGCCATTGATAAAAAAAAAGATCCCAAACTTCATAAAATTGTTTATCCTCCTGCTCTCTAATTTCAAATGTCAATCTACTCATCTCAGCACATTCCAATATTTTCTCAATAACATTTTAATCTTTCATTTTTATCCTAGTCTGCTAAGGGCTGCATCTTTTCGGAAGCTCCTGCCTGATACATAAATGCAGGGTTGCCTTTTTTAAAAAAATAATAATAATAATAATAACTGATGATTTCAGGATTGATTGATTGATTTTGAAGACGCAGAGTTGGTAAAGAGAGAGAGAGAGAGAGAGAAGAAAAAAAGGGAGGAAAAAAATGAATGAGGGGAAGGAACACCCAAAAAATGTGTGTGTGTGGGGGGGGGGAAATATGGTTTTGTTTTGTTTTTCCTTTGGACATTTCGGTATCTTAGATCTGCACCCCAAGTTCCTGGCTTACTTCCTAGGCCTCTGCAAACCTGTCACGAGGGTCACCCCTTGGAGACAGGAGAAGGAAGGGGAAGGAAGAAATTCAGAAAGTTCTCACCCCGGGCCAAGTCTTGGAACGAAATACCTGAAAATAACAACAAGGCCCAATTCTTTCTTTTGAATTCCTCTCTCTTGCCCTATCCCGAAGGTTCCAGGTGAGTTAAAAACCAGGTTCAAAGCGTCCAATTAAGCAAAGCAAGAGGTCCTGCAAAATTATTAGGATAATTATCATTCCCCTTGCAGGTCTCCAAACCTGCTCAGCTCTTCCTTCATAAGCTCCGTTCCGAAACATCCGTCCTACTTTGGAAGCTCCAGAAAATGTGATAATTTGTGAATGCACACTTGAGCCTGGTGGTTTTCTTGCAGATGTTTCATGACCCAATTCGAGAATATCATCAATGATGGAAGGGAGTGGGATTGGTGAGGCGGCGATGGGGAGGGGGGTGGAGGAAGAAGGGGAGGAGGGAGAAAAAGACGGTGGGGTTTGGTGCTCTCTAAGCTCGGTTGTTTTCTTGTAGACGTTTCATGACCCAACCAGAGAACATCAGTACCAGAAGGGAGTGGAATTTGCAGGGAGGAGGATGGGAGGAGGAGGAGAAGAAGAAGAAGAAGAAGAAGAAGAAGAAGAAGAAGAAGAAGAAGAAGAAGAAGGAAGAAGGAGAAGGAGAAGGAGAAGGAGAAGGAGAAGGAGAAGGAGAAGGAGAAGGAGAAGGAGAAGGAGAAGAAGAAGAAGAAGAAGAAGAAGAAGAAGAAGAAGAAGAAGAAGAAGAAGAAGAGGAGGAGGAGGAGGAGGAGGAGGAGGAGGAGGAGGAGGAGGAGGAGGAGGAGAAGAAGAGGAAGAAGAAGAAGAAGAAGAAGAAGAAGAGGAGGAGGAGGAGGAGGAGGAGGAGAGGAGGAGGAGGAGGAGGAGGAGGAGGAGGAAGAAGAAGAAGAAGAAGAAGAAGAAGAAGAAGAAGAAGAAGAAGAAGAGGAAGAAGAAGGAGGAGGAGGAGGAGGAGGAGGAGGAGGAGGAGGAGGAGGAGAAGAAAAAGAAAAGAAAAAGAGGAAGAAGAAGAAGAAGAAGAAGAAGAAGAAGAAGAAGAAGAAGAAGAAGAAGAAGAAGAAGAAGAAGAAGAAGAAGAAGAAGAAGAAGAAGAAGGAGACGACGACGGTGTGGTGTTTTGTGCTCTCTAAGCTTGGTTGTTTTCTTGTAGACGTTTCATGACCCAACCAGAGAACATCATCAGTACTAGAAGGGGGTGGGATTTGCAGGGAGGCGGAGGAGGGTGGGTGTTTAGTGCTCTCTAAGTTCAGTTGTTTTCTTACAGACGTTTCATGACCCAACTAGGGTACATCATCAGTGTTAGAAGGGAGTGGGGTCTGCACTCTGTTCCCACATAAGTGGCTTGCCTTGTCAATATTGGTGAGAGTCTTTTATTCTTCAATTGATTCTTCAATTAAACTGCTGTTTACTGCTTGATTCGCTTGTTCAGTTGGTATTGGTGTAAGGAACGTCCTTCTGGCACTGATGATGTTACCCAGTAGGGTTATGAAACGTCTGCAAGGAAACAACCAAGCTCAGAGAGCACCAAGGACCCCGTAGTTCCACTCTGAGCTACAAATATTTTTATCTATCGATATTGCAGCGGCCCAAGCTGCGTAGTCTTTCATGAATCTTCTGCAACTCGGTTAAAAGTTTTCCTTAATTATTATTATTTTTTTGCACTTCTCTCAACTTTTTAGTTTACCATCAATCCCACGTACTCCTGATTATTCTGATTAATTCGCCAAATCCAGCGTTTCTTGAGCTTTCGCGATTTTAAGATGCAAACTAGACTTCAACTCCCAAGATTTCCCCAATGAATCTCTGAACTTTTAGGGTCAAAGAGGACCATCTTGCTAGAGGTATTTCAATTTCACCAATTAATTCATGCAACCCCCTAAACTTGGTTAGAGTGGACCTTGATTTGATTTCTTAATTTTTATATATTTTGCTAGCTCTATACCCTTGCTTTGCTATGAAACTATGTGATCGGGCTTAATTTTGGGGGAAGAAAATAAGGGGAAAAATTCTGCCTCTGCCTACCAGCATCCATCAGCATTCATCTGGTTAGCCTATCAGTGTGTGAGAGAGTTGAGGGCTGTTTGGAAACAGAAACAGCGTTTGTTGTGTGAACAAGAAGACAGCAAGGAATCTGGGTGTGGCTTAGCTCAACTGTTCTGTACTAATGCTGCTTGCTGCTGCGAAACTGCAAATCCTCTGCTTGTGTTTTGCATTTGGAAGAGATTTCTTTTTTTCAGATGAGGAGGGGGAGTAGAACTCCTTAGCATCAGAGCGTGTTAATAATAATAATATAGCAAACACTCTAAATGCTCTGATGGTCATTTCGAAAATCCCTCCCGCATAAGATTGGAAGTATCTAGGCAACGTTTCGATGAAGTCTCATTTATCATCTTCAGGCTTGGTCTTCAGCTCTGGGCTTCTCAGAGTGATGTGAGCTTGCAGCTGCTTCTTCCTTTTAACTGCTAGTGGGGGTGTGACTTGATTGGGTGGGGGCTTGGCTGTGTTCTGATTGGTTGGGGGGTTGGCTGTGTTCTGATTGGCTGGAGGCGTGTTCTGTTCAGGTGGGGGCTTGGTTGTATTCAGGTTAGTCTTAGTTGCTGGGGGATTTGAGCTGGTGAGCTGTGATCTTGCTGTTTGGCTTCGAGTTCGTGGTTGTGCTGCATCTTCATGGTGGGGGTCAGTCCACTTCATGTATGGCTCAGAGGGGTTTGAAGTGGGTAGTGAGGCAGCTGCAGTGCGGCTTCTGGTCCGTGGTCGTGTCTCATCTTCTGTGTGGTTGTGAGTCTGCTTTCTACGTGGAAGCGTGGTAGTGGCATCTTGTGTGGCTCTTAGGGGTGTGGGTCTTGTTCTGTCCTCATTTACATACTCGAAATCCCCGCGCTTTGATTGGCCAAAGCGCGGGGCTTTCTAATTGGTCAGGCGAGCCGCGCCGATTGGCTCGTTAAGAGTCTCCCGCGATTGGCTCGCTCAAAGCACGGGAGACTCGAAATGCTGCCATTGGCCGCGGCCGCCGCGGCGAAAAGAATAAAAGCCGCGGGCTTTTTTCTTTTCGCCGGTTCGGTTCCAATCTTTGAAATAAAGAGCATTGTACGAAGTCACCGACTCCTGGCGTCTTTTTGCAGACACGACACTGGCGACGAAGGTGGGATCCAGACCCTGAACCGAACCCCGTGTCCGACGGAAGCCAGACTTAGCATCGAGATGGCGAAAATCGCACCGCCCGCCCCCTTCAACCCCGCCACCGAGGACTGGGAATCGTTCTCCGACCGTTTCCGCATGTACCTCGAGTGCACCGGCATGAAGGACGCCTCGGGCCCACTAAAACGCGCCGTCTTCCTCACCCATTGCGGAACCGAAGTTTTCCAGATGGCCAAAGCATTGGCCAAGCCCGCCGACGCAACCGCCATGGACTGGGACGTCCTCGAACCTATCCTTCGGCGACACTACGCTCCCGAGGTCCCCATCCTGATCCGGCGCAACGAATTCTACCGGCGGGACCAGAGACCGGGTGAGAAATTGAGCGACTTCGTCGCCGAGCTACGGCGCCTAGGGGGGCTCTGCGAATTTGACAGCCTAAACAACCTCCTGAGAGACCGATTCGTGCTCGGCCTGTGGGACCCCGCGCTCCAGAGCCGGCTGATGGCTAAGGGCGACATCAATTTAGCAGACGCCCTTACCGCAGCCGCAGCCGCAGAAGCAACCCGTACTTCCGCCGACAGCATGCGCAAACCAGACACGAAGGACCGCGGCGGAAACAACAACCCGGCAAGGTCGACCGAACAAAAAACCGAAACAACCACACACCACGGCGATTTCCATTCTGCATCCATCACGTCCGAAGACGAAGAAGACATACATCGATTGCAGACGGGGCGCGACCAACGGAACCGCAGAGGTCGTAGGTCGAGGACCAACTGTGCCGGTTGCAGCGGCGACCACCCCAGGTCAGAATGCCGGTTTTTTGATTCCATCTGCCGGCATTGCGAAAAAAAGGGGCACATCGCCCAGGTTTGCCGCCAGAAGAAAACTCGCAGTCCACCTCGATGGGACCAACACGACCGGAAAAGGGAAAGCCCACCGCCCCAGCCCAGAGATCGCCACTCGGACAGCCGATGGGACCGGACCGGACGATCCTCGAGAGGCGGCGACAACCGGCGGAGAGAGGAGACCCACCAGACGGTAACCATCGGCCACGCCGTCTCCGACGGCGCCCGAAAAGTCCACGTCGAGGTTCACATCGAGGGCCAGCCATGCAAAATGGAGGTAGACTCCGGGTCCTACCTCTCCATGATTGCATGGCACGAGATAAAACGGTTGGTGCCTACCCTCCAAAGGAGGAACATAGACAGCCAAAAACTTATTGTAAAGGACTACCAGGGAAACCGCATCCCGGTAGTTGGCACCAAAAACTTTAACGTGACATATAAGGGGCGCACCGAACAACTCCCCCTCACGATCGTCGATCGCGACCGCCCAAGCCTGCTGGGACTACAATGGTTCGCCCCGCTCGACATCACTCTCACGGGAGTCAACCACGTCACCGACGACGGTTGGGAACAGCGACTAGCCCAGGAGTTCCGAGAAGTCTTCGACGGAAGCCTGGGCAAGTACCAGGGGCCCCTTATCTCGTTCGACCTAGACCCTAGCGTCCCCCCCAAACGACTGAAACCTAGGCGGGTGCCATTCGCCCTAAAACCTAAAATAGACGAGCAAATTGATAAGCTCGTCAAACAGGGGGTATTGCAGCCCATAGACCATGCCCGGTGGGAGACCCCCATAGTCACCCCGGTCAAGCCAGACGGGTCGGTGAGGATCTGTGGGGACTATAAGGCCACCCTAAATGGCGCGCTACAACAAAGCGCCTACCCCGTCCCAATAGTGCAACACCTACTGCACTCACTGGGAGGGGGCAGAGTCTTTGCCAAGCTCGATCTCGCCCAGGCATACCAACAGTTGCCGGTCGACGAGCAAACGGCGGAAGCCCAGACCATCGTTACCCACCGGGGGGCTTTCAAGTGCAACCGACTCCAATTCGGAGTCAGCGTGGCACCAGGCATCTTTCAGAGCCTGATGGAGAGGTTGTTGCAAGGCATCAAGGGGGTGGTACCTTATTTCGATGACGTTCTAGTGTCAGCGACCAACCAAGCCGAACTAGAAAGCCGACTAAGAGAGGTCCTAACTAAATTCAAAGAAACGGGACTTAAAGTAAAAAGGGAGAAATGCCAACTGTGCACGGAACGAGTGGAATTCTTGGGCTACCTCCTAGACCGGCACGGCATTCACCCCACAAGTAAAAAAATCAAGGCCATCAAAGAGGCCCCCACCCCTAAATCAAAGACTGAGCTACAAGCATTCTTGGGATTACTGAACTTTTACAATGTTTTCCTACCCCAAAAGGCAACGGCGGCGGAGCCTTTGCATAGGCTCCTGGACAAGGCGGCGACCTGGACTTGGGGGAAACGGGAGCAAGCCGCCTTCCAAAAAACTAAAGACCTCCTCACCTCCGACGCCGTCCTCATACAATTCAACGAGACCCTACCTCTGGCCGTCACTTGCGACGCATCACCCTTCGGCGTCGGCGCCGTCCTCAGCCATACCCTTCCTGACAGAAAAGAAGCACCCATCACGTTCTTTTCGAGGACCCTAACCAAACCAGAGCGGAACTATAGCCAATTGGACAAAGAGGCTCTGGCTATAGTTGCCGCCATAAAACGGTTCCACGAATATCTCTACGGCCGACCTTTCACCATTATAACGGATCATAAGCCATTGCTGGGCATCCTTGCAGGAAACCGGGCCACCCCGAACATTCTGTCTCCCCGAATGACAAGGTGGTCCGAGTTCCTGGCGGCCTACAACTACGAACTCATACACAGACCGGGTAAGACGATCTCGCATGCGGACGCATTGAGCCGCTCGCCGCTACCGGAATCCGACTCTGACCCAGCACCAACGACGACCACCCTCAGCATCGAGACCCTACCCAACCTACCCATAACCGCGTCAGACATTGCCCGGGAAACTAATAAAGACAGGCGTCTGGCGCGGGTTTTGCATTGGGTAGCAAAAGGGTGGCCGGAAAGGGACAACGACAAGTCCGTCAAGACGTTTCGGAACCGCCAAACCGAACTCTCGTTGCTTCAGGGGTGCATCTTATGGGGTGACAGGGTGGTCATTCCGGACAGACTACAGGGGAAGGTTTTGGAAATGTTGCACGAGGGGCACCCTGGCATCGTAAGAACTAAAGCCCTGGCCAGAAGTTACGCTTCGTGGCTAGGGATGGACAAGCAGATAGAGGCCTGGGTAGCTAAGTGCCAGCGATGCCAGGAGACTAGGCCCAGCCCACCCACAGCGCCCATCCTGGAGTGGGAAACACCAAGGGGGCCCTGGTCCAGAATCCATTTAGACTTCGCCGGACCCACGAATGGACACACCTTCCTCATAACAGTTGACGCTTACTCCAACTGGCTGGAGGTAAGCGACATGAAGACAACAACCACGGAGGCCGTGACCAAAGAACTTTGCAAACTCTTTGCAACGCACGGCCTCCCAGACGTCGTCGTCTCCGACAACGGGCCCCAGTTTACCTCCCTGGAGTTCGAGAAGTTCCTGGCGGAAAGGGGCATCCGCCACGCACTAACAGCACCGGCGCATCCGGCGGCGAACGGTAGGGCGGAACGGATGGTCCAATTTACCAAAAAAACCATCCGGAAAATGGACCACGGGGAGATCCAAGAGAAAATCAACAGACTTCTCTTTACACAACACATAACCCCGAATACCACTACCAACAAAAGCCCAGCCGAACTACTAATGGGTAGAAAGCTGAGGTCCCCACTCGACAGGTTACACCCTACGTATAACCCGGAGCGGCCCCCAGACTCAAGCACGAAGTACCGAACGTTCGCACCCGGAGACCTCGTATATGCCAAAAACCTGACGGGGGACCCCCTATGGATCCCAGCTGTCATCACCCAAACAACAGGCCCATGCTCGTACCGGCTACAAACGACAGACGGACGAGCGTGGAAACGACACATCGACCAACTTAGGTCTAGGACAGCAAATGAACCCACCTCCCAAAACGAAAACCCAGGGGGGAGGGAATACCCGGGTGACCGATTACCAGAAAAAATAAACCAGCAGTACTTACCGAGACGCAGCCATCGCGACCCCTCGCCGAATAAGAACAACCAAGCCAGCTCGACCGACCCGGAAAAACCGAGCGGGAGCGGCGAAACCCGTAGCTCAACCAACCCGGAAGGCCCAGGTGGGAGCCACGGAGAAAGAACTGGCCCGATCAACCAGCCGGTTCGCACAGGAACAGGAGCGGCCAAAAACCCGACCGAACAGGCCGAGATTCCGTTTACGACTGAGTTGCGCAGGTCAAGTAGGACCAGACGGAGCCCCGCCTACCTACGTGACTACGCAACGTAAGGACTAAACCAAGAGGGGAGGGATGTTCTGTCCTAATTTACATACTCGAAATCCCCGCACTTTGATTGGCCAAAGCGCGGGGCTTTCTAATTGGTCAGGCGAGCCGCGCCGATTGGCTCGTTTAGAATCTCCCGCGATTGGCTCGTTCAGAGCGCGGGAGATTCGAAGCGCTGCCATTGGCCGCGGCCGCCGCGGCGAAAGGAATAAAAGCCGCGGGCTTTTTTCCTTTCGCCGGTTCGGTTCCAATCTTTCAAATAAAGAGCATTGCATGAAATCACCGACTCCTGGTGTCATTTTGCGGACACGACACCCAGAAATACCGGAAGTGACAAAACGGGCCCATTTTTCGGCCTGCAAAGGCTGTAGAGGCCCCCCTCAAACCTCTGTGGAAGGCCAAGAAAGGCCTCAAACCAGCTGAAAATCAGCTGGGAGGCACAGTGCTTTCCCTGCGCAGGGGGCATGGGGTGGGTGTGCATTGCCTTCTGGGCGCTGGCATGTGAGCCCAAAAAGGTTAGCCACCACCGTGTTAGAATATATATTTCTCTAGGAAAGCAAACACGTGGGATTTGCTCGTCTGCTATCTCCAGAAATTCCACCCCCCGCTGCCTCCATCCTTGTTTGAACAGAATAAAAATGAGACTGAATTCCAGAACGAGAAGTCATAAACTCCTTTTATTCCCCCCCCCCTTTCAAAGCATTGCGGTTAATAAGTGACTCGGGTTTAAAACTTGCTTTTTTTTCTCCCTGACCTTCATTAAGCCTGTTTGCTATTTCTGCTTACTCGCAGGGTGTATGAAACCTCTTGCATTATAATGAGTTGAGCAACCTTGGAAGATATGAGCACAAAACAACTCACAGCTTACTTTAACTGAGGGTTTTTCAACCCATCTGGGGAGGGCTGGCATAAATGGCAGGATGGAGCTTCCTTTTACAGGCGCAGTCTATCCTTGAATTGCCGATGCCAGGAGATGAGGACCAGAGACGTAGCCCTGGAGTTACTGCCATAGTTAGGCCCAACATGGATGCTGCTAAGGGAAATGTGTGTTAAATGAGTTTTGCACCATTTTTTTTACAAGCGTTCTTGCCACGGTTGTTAAGTGGATCGCTGCCATTGATGTGAATAACCTAGTTGTTAAGTAAAGCAACGGCCATTGGTAAGTGAATAACCTGGTTGTTAAGTGAATCTGGCTTCCCCATTGACTTGGCTCGTCAGAAGGTCGCAAAAGGGGATCACAGGGACACTGCAACCGTCGTACATATGAGCCAGTTGCCAAGTGTCCAAATTTTGACCAGCTGACCATGGGGAGGCGGCAATGGTCGTAAGTGTGAAGAAACAGTCCTAACCTAAGCCACTTTTTCCAGTGCCATCGTAAACTCGGTCAGTAAACGAACCAAGGTCTACCTGTACTTTTAAGACTGCAGCGTCAGAGCCTTGCATGGAGTTGAGAATTGCAGCGTTGTACACATACTCACACCCACGCTGGTGCTTCTCGGATAATCCTAATTATAGGGTGCAGATAGAAACAGACCACTCTGGCAAACAAGCCAAGTGACAATACTTTCTCTACATCAGCCCAGGTGGCTTCTCAAACAGGGAGCCAAAAACTCTAAAGCAAAAAGGAATAATAATAATAATAATAATAATAATAATAATAATAATAATAATAATAATAATGAAAAGGGTTTGGTTCATTGACATTACAATACTTGGTGATGCATGAATTGCAGACCGACAGCAAGAAAAAAAATGACAAAGTATCGGGACTTACAAATTGAAGTTGAACGACTTTGGTAAAAGAAATCATGTGTTATCCCAATTGTGATTGGAGCCCTTGGAGCCATACCTAAAGGGCTGCCTCGCTGTTTGGAAATCCTGAATTTATCAGACTTGAATACCCTGATTTTACAAAAAAAACCACCCTACTTGGAACAGCTTATATCCTCCAATGCTTCCTACGTTCTTGGTTAGGACTCGAGTTGTTGAGTGACCAACCAGCCCCAAAAGCTGTGAATCTCACTAAAGATTCAATAATAATAACAATAACAACAATAACAACAACAGCAACAACAACAACAATAACAACAGCAACAACAACAATAATAATAATAATAATACATCTCTAATTCTTTCCCACCACTTTCCAAATGTTTGAAAACTTACAACAACTCGAATGTTGAAAAATAGCAAAATCAAAAGAGAGAGAGAAAGAAAAGCCTTTCCTATGAGGTCAAACGGTCGGCACACCTAATTCAAGAATTCTTCAAACTTTTAAGCATTGCCCAAGTAATCTCCTCCCTCCTTCGGTTCATGTGCTTCAACTTTCTGTTTCCAAAAAAATCACAACTTGCTGGCTTCCTGGCAAAGGCATTTGGCAGACTGATTGGTTTTTCCCATCCAATTTCCCTCAAAGTGAAGGTAGTGGTATATCATGAGTTACGTAAGTATGAATATTAGAGAAGAGAAGGAGAGAAAAAGGTTGAGAGGGAGAGAAGAGGAGAGGAAAAGAAAAGGAAAGAAGAGAAGAATGATGAGGAAGGGAAAGGAAAGGAGAAGAAAAGGAAGGGGGGAAAGAAAAAAAGGAGAGGAAAAGGAAAGAAAAAGAGGAGAAAAGAGGAGAAGAGAGGAGAAGAGAAGAGAAAATCGATGACAGAGAGAGAGAGAAAAGTGACAAAAGGAAAGGAAGAGAGAAGAGAAGAGAAGAGAAGAGAAGAGAAGAGAAGAGAAGAGAAGAGAAGAGAAGAGAAGAGAAGAGAAGAGAAAAAGGATGTGAGAGAGAGAGGAGAAGAAAAGGAAAGGGGGGGAAAGAAAAAAAGGAGAAGAGAGGAGGAGGAGAGAAAAAGAAGATGAGAAAAGAGGAGAGGAGAAGAGAAAAGGAAAGAAAAAAGAAAAGAGAAGAAGAGAAGAGAAGCAAAACAAAAAAGTGACAAAGAGGAAGGGTCGAGAAGAGAGAAAAGGACCAAAGAAAAGGAGGAAGGAAGATCAGAAGAGAGAAGGAAGGGGAAAAAAGAAGGAAAGAGAAGGAGAAGAAAAGAGAAGACCAAAGAAAGGAAGAGAGAAAAGAGAGAAGAAAAAATTCAGAAAATTAGATTAACAGAGTTGGAAGGGACCTTGTAGGCCATCTAGTCCAACCCCCCCTCCCCGGCTGGAGACCCTACACCAGAAACGAGAAAGGAAAGTGGGGAGGGGAACCACGGGTACCCCTTATTGTCCCAGCATGAAAATCCAGAAGAAAGAAGGGGCAGCTTCTTCCAAACCCCCTTTTTTTTTCTCCAGCCACCCCAGAACCAAACATTCTGCAAACACTTTTTTACTTTCAAAATGATTGACAGCCTCTCCCCAGCCTCATCCTCAAGGCCAGTACCCCCAAACCGTCCAGTCTCCCAAACATTTCAATCTTGCAAAAATTCTCCAAGACCCTCCTCCTTCCCTCCCTCCCTCCTTCTCCCACTGCCCCATTTTCCCCTGTTCATGGACGGATTGCCAAAATTCATTCTTGGGGAATTTTCCCCCCACACTCCCTTCAGCACCCCTACCGGTCCACGACCTTCCCCATTCCACGCTCCTAACCAGGAGTGAAAAAAAACCTCAGCCAAAAACCTCAGCCCTGAAACAAGAAGGTAGGCTCTCTCTATCTGTTGAATTTCTGCCTGCTTGCCTGCTAGCCAGATTGCTGTCAAAGTCCCATGGCCGGGGGAAACCTCAAAAGTTTTACGCAAGAAAAAGTAGAGTTGCTCCATGGGAATGTTGCCTGTTCTTTAGAAGTTTGAGGCCCAGTAAAAATGTATCAGGGGGAGGTTGATCTCGAAAACAAGGGGGGCAGGTTGAACCCCAAAATAAAGGCATTCTTTTTACCTGGTTTGCAAAGAAGCCGAGATCGGCAGAGCAGGAACTAGCCAGCTGCGGCTTCCTTCTTTCCCAGCTATAACCGTTTTGCTCCTGTGCGAGCCTGACTGGAGGCTCAGGTAGCACAGGTTGCACAACTTCCTGTTTACCTGGGCAATTCTCTTTCCTGGGCATTTTTTTTTTTTTTGCACACCAGACAGACTCAGTGCAAAGTTGAGCTGCTTGTGTCTCAGATCTGAATGGAAAGAGGGTGCCCTCTTTGGATCCCTCTTGGGTGCAAAATACATACACCAAACGCACCAAAACACAAACACAATTACATGCAAACAAACATGGGCCCTTGGTGTTCTCTGAGCTTGATTGGAGTGGTGGTTATTATTATTTTTTTGCAGATGTTTCATGATCTAACTAGGGAACATCATCAGTGCTAGAAGGGAGTGAGGTTTGTGGGGTGGAGGAGGAGGAGGAAGAAGAGGAGGAGGACAAAGCAAGAAGCTGGACTCTCCATCTGTTGAATTTCTGCCTGCCTGTCTGCCAGATTGCTGCCAAAGGCCCATCCTGGGAGGCTAAAGAGTTTTAATCAAGAAATAGTAGTTATTTGGCCTGCTTTTTTTTGGGTCTCTCTCTTTACAGGTTTGAGACCCAACTTCTAGAAATGTATAGGGGGGGGGGCTGATCCTAGAAATGAGGGGGGGAGTTTGAACCCCAAAGCAGGGGCACTTTTTATCTGGTTTGCAAAGAAGCTGAGATCATGGTGGAATCCTGCATCCCATGTTGATCATCAGGTTACGAAAATTTCTTCTTACTTTCACGTTGCTTCTCTCCTTGATTAGTTTCCATCCATTGTTTCTTGTCCTGCCTTCTGGTGCTTTGGTAAATAGCTTGACTCCCTCTTCTTTGGGGCAGCCCCTGAGATATTGGAAGACTGCTATCATGTCATCCCCCTAGTCCAGGGGTCTCCAACCTTGGCCCCTGGAAGCCTGGTGGACTTCAACTCCCAGAATTCCACAGCCAGCTGGCTGTGGAACTCTGGGAGTTGAAGTCCGCCAGGCTTCCAGGAGCCAAGGTTGGAGACCCCTGCCCTAGTCCTTCTTTTCATTAAACTACTGTAGACATACCCAATTCCTGCAATCGTTTTCTGTAGGTTTTAGCCTCCAGTCCCCAAATCATCTTCGTTGCTCTTCTCTGCACTCTTTCGAGAGTCTCAACCTCTTTTTTTTTACATTGTAAAAAAGCAACCAAAACTGAATGCATCATTCCAAGTGTGGTCTTCCCAAGGCTAGAAAATAGAGTCAGAAATTAAAGGATATTGTATGAATAACGGTATACTAAAATTGATTATTGTTGAATAAGCTTTAGTATGAATAGAATTTAGTAAGATTTGGAATTTGCCTTTAAGGATAGTTTGAAATCGAAATAAACACTTAATGACAATGTAATAATGATATAAGATGATATATAATGTTGATTATAATATAAAATGAATGTAAACTCAATAAGAAATTGTATACTAATATTATTATATGCGCAAGATATATGTACCCAACCTACATACTGTACAATTGAAAGATGGTTGTATTTGTTGTTTTTGTTATAAAAATAAAAAATAAATTAAAAAAATCTCTTTCTTTGACTTCGAAGGACTCTCGAATAAGTTCCACCTTTCTCTTCGACTGTCTCCCATCCCTCCCATCCCTATTGCCTCTGAACCCCCATTCTTCCTGCTGGATTCTCTGCACAAAAGACCTATTTTATGCCAGTCTGCCAAGCAGGGTGTCTTGGCAGTAGGTGCCAAGGAAGATCTGGCGCCAGCCCAGGGACGCCAGAACAAGGAATGGCTTGCATCCCTGCTGGAACTCCAAGTGGATTATTGCAGCTGGAGAAGAAATGGGTGGCTGGGGGGTTCTGCAACTGGAGACATACACCCCCTTCCAAAATACTCACACCCATGCCAACTCGGGCCAGGTGGATTTTCTGGTTGAAAAGCACCATTCAGAGCTCAACTAAGCACCAGACGATAAATACTGAATCTCAATACCCCCCCTTCCTCCACCCCCTGCCCTTCGCCCCTCGCCAGCAGCTGTTCTGGGGGGGGGGAGGTGAGTGAGACACAAATTGAGATATAGAGGAATTAATTTGCACATTCCTGAACACAAGTTTCAGGCCGGCGTTGTGCAACCACTCACTATTTAGAACTTATGACAATTCCCTAGATTTCCCCAGACCATTTTTCGTTGTTATATTTTGTTGTTAATTCAAAACTTTAAAATTTATTCTCATCATTTATTTTTTTTAATTTTGTTTAAATTAAGATTATCCTAATATAATACATGTTGGATCGTTTGCGGTGTGACTACTATTAGGAGACAACCAGGAGTAAAACGCAGCACAGAGAGGCTTAGACATTTAACAGTGGTTATATACAAGTCATATACAGAAATATACGTGGTAGGCAAATACCTGACAAGCAAGCTATCTTCTTAACTCTACACCAAAGGTCTTCAGACTTGGCCAGTTTAAGATATTCCTGAGCTAACATAACTGGAGGAGGAATTCTGGGAGTTGAAAACCACAAGTCTTAAAGTTGTCAAGTTTGAAGACCTCTGCTCTACACTGAGAACTCTGCAATGGATATAGGACACAAGGAAAGAGAAATACACTCTCTAATGGCTGCCTTATATGAACACCTCTTAAAGTGGTAAAAAACTTCTGTGGACCCACCCTTAGTCTTAAAGAAGCAATACCAATGCTGATTCATCTTCATTGTATCAGCTTATATTGCATCAGCCTTACATTGCATCAGCTTTACAACTGGTCAGCTCTTAAATCTCAATACCTTAACAATACAGATACTCCTTGATTTATAACCATTCATTGAGTGACTTTTCAAAGCACCAAAAAGCGACTTATGACCATTTTTCACACTTACGGCTGTGGCAGCATGGGGGCCATGGGGTCAAAGTTTGAACACTTGGCAACTGGCTCATATTTATGACGGTTGCAGCGCCCTGTGCTCACATGATCCCCTTTTGGCACCTTCTGACAGACACCATCAATGGGGAAGCCAGATTCACTTAACGACCATGTTACTAACTGGAGTGATTCACTTCACCACTGTGGCATGAAAGGTCATAAAATGGGGCAAAAATCACTTAACAACCATCTTCCTTAGGAAAGGACATGTTTGGCTTGGTTGTAATTCAAGGACTACTTGAATAACCTGCAACTGAGTATCAAAGTGAAATTCACCAACATGCTTCATAGAACCTAAAATCTGGGTCTGCAAGGGATCTTGGAGGTCATCTAGTCCAACCCTCATCTCAAGCAGGAGATCCTTACAGAATTACAGAATAATAGAGTTAGAAGGGAGCTCAGAAGTGTTCTAGTCCAAGGGTCACCAACCTTTCGGACCTCAGGGACCAATAAATTCATAATTTTAAATCTCGCAGAGCACTAATACAAATCGAGCATGCCACTCGTTGAAGCGCCTAGAATCCCCGTGACAGGATGGGGTGGGTCCTTCAGGCCCTTAGCTTGGCCACCTGTTTATTCAACCTTTAACGCTCAAAGTGCCATTTGGACCCGTTTCTTACAGAAAACAAAACAGCGAGATCTCTCATCTTTCTCTTTCTCTCTCTGTATCTCTGTATATTTCTGTATCTCTCTCTGTGTGTATCTGTCTTTCTCTGTATCTCTCTCTCTATATATATATATATATATATCTTTATATATATATATATTTCTCTCTCTCTCTTTCTCTGTATCTTTCTCTCTTTTTATCTGTATCTCTCTCTTTCTCTATATCTTCCTGTATCTCTCTCTCTGTGTGTGTATGTGTGTATGTATCTCTGTATCTCTCTCTCTGTGTATATATCTTTCTCTGTATCTCTCCATATCTCTCTCTGTATCTTTCTCTTTTTTCTTTATCTGTATCTGTAGCTCTCTCTTTCTCTGTATCTTCCTCTCTCTCTCTCTCTGTATCTCTCTCTCTCTCTTTCTCTATATCTTCCTGTATCTCTCTCTGTGTGTATCTGTCTTTCTCTGTATATCTCTCTCTCTCTATATATATATATATATATATATTTCTCTCTCTCTCTTTCTCTGTATCTTTCTCTCTTTTTATCTGTATCTCTCTCTTTCTCTATATCTTCCTGTATCTCTCTCTCTGTGTGTGTATGTGTGTATGTATCTCTGTATCTCTCTCTCTGTGTATATATCTTTCTCTGTATCTCTCCATATCTCTCTCTGTATCTTTCTCTTTTTTCTTTATCTGTATCTGTAGCTCTCTCTTTCTCTGTATCTTCCTCTCTCTCTCTCTCTGTATCTCTCTCTCTTTCTCTATATCTTCCTGTATCTCTCTCTGTGATATGTATCTCTGTATCTCTCTCTGTGTGTATATATCTTTCTCTGTATCTCTCCGTATCTCTCTCTGTATCTTTCTCTCTTTTTCTTTATCTGTATCTCTCTCTTTCTCTATATCTTCCTCTCTCTCTCTCTCTGTATCTCTCTCTCTGTGTGTATGTATCTCTGTATCTCTCTCTCTCTCTCTGTATATATCTTTCTCTGTATCTCTCCGTATCTCTCTATGTATCTTTCTCTTTTTCTTTATCTGTATCTCTCTCTTTCTCTATATCTTCCTCTCTCTCTCTCTGTATCTCTCTCTCTCTCTGTGTGTGTATCTCTGTATCTCTCTCTCTCTCTGTGTATATATCTTTCTCTGTATCTCTCCGTATCTCTCTCTGTATCTTTCTCTCTTTTTCTTTATCTGTATCTCTCTCTTTCTCTATATCTTCCTCTCTCTCTCTCTCTGTATCTCTCTCTGTGTGTGTATGTATCTCTGTATCTCTCTCTCTCTCTGTATATATCTTTCTCTGTATCTCTCCGTATCTCTCTCTGTATCTTTCTCTCTTTTTCTTTATCTGTATCTCTCTCTTTCTCTATATCTTCCTCTCTCTCTCTCTGTATCTCTCTCTCTCTGTGTGTATATATCTTTCTCTGTATCTCTCCGTATCTCTCTCTGTATCTTTCTCTTTTTCTTTATCTGTATCTGTAGCTCTCTTTCTCTGTATCTTCTTCTCTCTCTCTCTCTCTGTATCTCTCTCTCTCTCTGTGTGTGTGTATCTCTATTTCTCTCTCTATCTTTCTCTGTATCTCTCTCTCTGTATCTCTCTGTATCTCTCTCTCTCTCTTTGTATCTCTTTCTCTCTTTCTCTCTATCTGTCGAGAGACTAGAAGATACGATACATACATACGTATGTATGTATGTGTTAGGGATAACATTGGTTTACCCTAACTGGTTTAGGTAAATAATAATATTTAATCATAGTTTGTATGTTAAAGTGTCTGCAACTTTAACTGTGGGATAGTAATTAAGGGAGTGGTTGTGAAAGCACTTTAAAAGAAGCAAGGCTGACAGCTTGCTCTCTCTCTGGCTTTGATGATCCCTGATTACTGCAAGGACTCAAGACTGCATTGCTCGAACGGGAGAGAAAACAAAGGACTGACTTGTAAGTGAACTGACATAGGATATTCTGCACGGACTTTGCTAACTGAATATCCCTGAATGGACTGACTAAATGATACATGACTATTGGGCTGTTATTTTGACTATGCTATGAACTCATAATGGAATAAACTATATATTTGATAGCACAAGCGTATCTGTCATTTTTACTGTATGTTAATAAACATACAAGCTTAGCTCACTCATTTATCTGTGTGCCTATCTGACTAACGCTGCACATTCTGTTTAGCTTGTCTCCCTAACCCTGGTTGGGGAAACCAGGCTTAACAGTATGTATGTATTTATATGCATGAAAGAATCAGAATCAGAATAGAGATGGAAGGGACCCAGGCAGGAGACCTTCTACCACATCAGACAAAATGGCTGCCCAGTCTCTTCTTGAAAACCTCCATTGATGGAGCACCCACAACTTCAGGGAAAAAAAGCCTTTCCCTACTGATTACAGATAGTTCTCGTCCTTGAATTATTGTTTGATATCCCAGAATTATTAACTTTGGCGGCCCTACAGGAGAAAAGGTTGCACTTCCCAGAAACAGGAGCGAAGAGGGGAAAATTCTTGTCACGAAATCCCCTTGTTTTGAAATGCTTTTATTAGCTGAGAGAATGACGTCAGAAAAATCTTATTGCCATGGGGGGGGGGGGGAAGGGAACCCCACAGAAAATAATTTGGTATTTTTCTGAACTGGTTGCAATTTACCTGCTGTGCACGGATACAAAGCATTCACTGACCGGTGTAGTAAAAATAAGACAAAGAACTGCCTGATCAAAGCTCTCACCGCCACCTTGTCGAAAGCCTGCTTGGATGGTCACAAATGCGAATCACACCATCCTAGAGCAGTGCAATGGTCATAAATACAGGCCAGTTGCTAAGGAGCCAAATTTTGATCACGTGAGCATGAGGATGCTGTAACAGGCATAAGTATGAGGACCAGTCGTAAATGTGAGGACTGGTCACAAATGTGAGGACCTGGCATAAGTTACTTTTTTTAGTCCTCCGAATAGTCTCTAGGTGTAGGGAAATGAAGCCCAGCTAGTCCTCGGCTCATGGCCACAACGGAGTCCAACATTTCTGTCGCTAAGCGAGATGTTTATCCAAATGAGTTGTGCAACCTGTCTTGTCGCTGTGGTCGAAGTGAAAGACCACAGTTGTGAAATGAGTAACACGATCATTAAGGATGCTGCAATGGCTGTAAGTATGAGGAACGGTCGTAAGAGTGAAGAACGGTTGTAAGGGCAAGGACCAGTTGTGAGTCACCTTTTTTTCCCAGCACTTGGAATAGTCCCAATGTGTAGTGAAATGAAGTAAGGTTCTCTCCAGCTGGATATTCTGAAACACCCCAAAACAACAGCCAAAGTTTATTTCGGAAGGGAAAAAATATCTAAATTTCAGCTATCTTCTATTTTCTATCTCTATATCTATCACTATTCTGTTCTACTCTATCTATCTATCTATCCATCATCTATCTATCTTTATATCTATCTATCTATCTATCTATCTATCTATCTATCTATCTATCTATCTATCTAAACTGTCTATCTCTATCTAATCTCTATCTGTCTGTCTGTCTTATCTGTCTTATCTATCTATCTATCTATCTATCTATCTCTATCTAATCTCTATCTGTCTGTCTTATCTATCTATCTATCTATCTATCTATCTATCTATCTATCTATCTATCTATCTATCTATCTATCTATCTATTATGTTTTGAGCATGGGCAAAAAAGAATGGAGACAAGTCTCTGAATGGTGAACTTCAGCTCTTTATTTACATGGTGACTGACTCATTTAATAACAGTTAAAACCCGCCTTATATAGGCAAACCTTGTAACTGTTAACCAATACCGAGCTAGGAACGCTAGCTCTTAGAACCAATAGGAACACTCTGTTAAGGGCCAATCGGATTCCCCGGAACGGGCCAATCCGGTCCGGCCGCTTAACAGCCAATCAGAAATGCAGGGCCAGAACCCTGCACTTACTCCAAGCTCACACTTTATTAATCTTATTGCGTGCACAACACTATCTATCTATCTATCTACCTAAAAGCGCAATATCTCTCATGCATAATCACAAAATCTCCAGAACCCTGAAACCTACAAACTTGAAATTTGGCACTTATGTTCCTCTTGGCTTCTAGGGTCTCTCCAAAAAAGGGTTTTTCGAAATGACCATCAGAGCATTTAGAGTATTTCCTATATTAGTATTATTAACATACTCTGATGCTAAGGAATTCTACTCCCCCTCCCCACCTGAAAAAAAGAAATATCTTCCAAATGCAAAACACAAGCAGAGGAGTTTCAGTTCCAGTTTCACAGTACCAAGCAGCTTTAGTTCAGAACAGTTGAGCTAAGCCATGGGCAGGCTCCTGGCTGTCTCCTTGCTCACACAGCAAATACTGTTTCAGTTTCCAAACAGGCCTCCACTCTCTCCACTCACTGACAGGATGCTAGCCAGACGAATTCTGATGGATGCTGGTTGGCAGAGGCAGAATTTTTTTCCCCTTATTTTTCTCCCCCAAAGCTAATCCGGATCATGGGTACAGAGCTAGTTTTAAAATAATCCAGCCGGCTCTTCTTCCCCGGACCAATTTCCACCTGTCAAGTGGATTACGCCTGAAAGGGGGAGTGGCGGGAGGGGGAGAGAGAGAGAGAAAGGCCCAGCTGTCCTGAGATCAGGTCACCCTTTTACAGGCTCCAGTTTGTCTTCCATCCACTTCTGGAAAGATCTGTTTCTACACGTTCCCCTTCTCTCCACCCTTGTTTTTTTTCTTTTAAAGATTAAAGATAAGAAGTTGGAAATCCCCATCCAAGTTGCGAAAGGACAACTGGGGGCCTTGTGGAGCTCAAGGTAACACAAACTTTGCAACAAATCCACACCAGGTTCCCGGCAGGGCAGAGGCATCTGCTAAATAAGATTTTTTTCAAAAAAAAATTTAAATGTAAACATTCCAACTTCCATTAAACAGCTTGTGTCATTTGGCTACAAATACCTCTGTGCAATAAGAATCAAAATTTACAACAGTGTATATTTACGTTAATACTGATTTTCTAAGCTTGCAATCATGGTATTGTATGTAATAAACCTATTCACTTCTCCCTCTTAACGTATCTTCTTTCTTTCTTTCTTTCTTTCTTTCTTTCTTTCTTTCTTTCTTTCTTTCTTTCTTTCTTTCTTTCTTTCTTTCTTTCTTTCTCTCTCTCTCTCTCTCTCTCTCTCTCTCTCTCTCTCTCTCCTCTCTCTCTCTCTCTCTCGATCTATAAAAGCGAAAGACCCCTCACGCATCATCACAAAATCTCCAGAACCGTCAAGCCTACAAACTTGAAATTTGGCACGTATGTTTCCTCTTGGCTTCTAGGGGCTCACTAAGAAAGGATTTTTCGAAATGCCCATCAGAGCATTTAGAGTATTTCCTATATTATGATTATTAACACGCTCTGATGCTAAGGAGTTCTACTCCCCCTCCCCACCTGAAAAGAAATCTATTCCAAAGGCAAAACACAAGCAGAGGAGTTGCAGTTTCGCAGCAGCAAGCAGCATTAGTACAGAACAGTTGAGCTAAGCCACACCCAGGCTCCTTGCTGTCTTCTTGCTCACACAACAAACGCTGTTTCTGTTTCCAAACAGCCCTCAACTCTCTCACACACTGACAGGACGCTTGCCAGATGAATACTGATGGATGCTGGTAGGCAGAGGCAGAATTTTTTCCCCTTATTTTCCTCCCTGAAAACTAAGCCTGATCTCATAGTTTCTTAGCGAAGCAGAGGTATCCACCTAGTTTTCTAATAAGAACATAGTGAGCATTAAACATCATAAGCCTAATGATCATATCAATAACAGTCATCATGTTGCTTACATCTCTATCTTAACATACTTTTTATATTTCATCGATCGCCTTCTAACTTCCATTTTTCTCCTCCAACCATCGATAAAATAACTCCCTGGCTGTCATATAGAAAATATTCAGTTTGTTCTTTCTCCTTAATTTAAATCAGGGTTTGTTGAACTTGGCCACTTTAAGGTGGGTGGGATTCTGGGGGCTGAAGTCCAGAGTTCTCCAAATGGCCAGGTCTGCTCTCAGCCTAGCACCTTCCAGATGCCTTGGACTGCAACTCCCATCGTTGGTCATGTGAGCTGGGGATGATGGGGCAGTTCTCCCACCCATCAGCTCACCTAAACTCTTGTTTTATGGTTTGTTTGTTTTTAAGATGCAAGGGAGAAATTGGTTGGTTGGTCCTGTCCAACTGTCACTTTCTTTTAAATCTCCCTCTCCTTCTCCTTCTCCTCCTCCTCCTCCTCCTCCTCCCTCTCATTTTCCCCTGCTCCTCCATCTTCGCCTCCTCCCTCTCCTCCCCCTCCTCTTCCATCTCCCCCTCCTCTATCTTCTCCTCATCTTCTCCTCCTCCTACATCTTCTCCTTCTCCTTCCTCTTCCTCCTCCCCAACTTCTCTTTCCTCTCATTTTCTCCTGCTCTGCCATCTTCTCCTCCCCCCTCCTCCTCCCAAGGCCATAAATGAACGCCAGGCTTATCACAGAGTTTACAGAAACCCATTCTTTGGTGTGAATGGGTCTCTTTGCGTGACTTTCCAAGGTTGGACGGGAGAAGCCAAAATGCTTTCATCTGTTGGAAGGCTGTTTGCCAAAAGGGATTTCTCTCCTTCTGCCTCTTTAAACTCAGTTTGAAGATTAGTCTTTCTCCACCATTGGTTTGTTTTTTTTTTAAATACCTGAGTGGTTTCGGTGAATTCTATATACATATATGTGTGTGTGTGTGTTTTCTGAGGTTCTTGCGGGTATTTGTATGTGGATCTTTGGTTATTCGGGTTTTCTCCCGCGTAAGATCGGAAGTATAGGCAACGTTTCGATGAAGTCTCATTCATCATCTTCAGGCTTGGTCTTCAGCTCTGTGCTTCTCAGAGTGAAGCAGAGCTGAAGACCAAGCCTGAAGATGATGAATGAGACTTCATCGAAACGTTGCCTAGATACTTTCGATCTTACGTGGGAGAAAACCCGAATAACCAAAGATCGATCGATCTATCTATCTATCTATCTATCTATCTATCTATCTATCTATCTATCTATCTATCTATATGTTTTCTTAAGTTTTCGCGGGTACTTACATGTCTGGCATTCAGCTTTGTTCGGGTATTTTCCCACGTCATAGTAGTGGTGCTTTTAAAGTTGTAGCAACGTTTCGGCAGAATCTCATCTGCCATCATCAGGCTTCTGTATAGTGTTCGTCTGTGAATCAGACTTTTACAGTGGTTTCAGATTTAAATTTGGGGCAGCCTATTGCTGTGACAGAATGGTTTTTTTCTTCATCCTGATTGGTTGAGAGTCTTGGTCTGTGTTTATTGGTCTTGGAGTTTGCTGTGTTCTGCTTCTAATATCTTCTGTCTGTTTTTTTGGCTCTTTTTGTATCTTGATTGGCTGGCAACATTGAGTTACTTTATTGGAGGCCTTTAGTGCAGCTTGGCTTCGGGTAAATGGACGGCTATCATTAGTTAGGAAGCTGGGTTTCATCTGGGTGCCTGGTTGGGGTGTGTTTGAGCTGGAGGTATCAGGGGGGATCTGTTTGTGCCCAGGTGTTTGCCTGGCTTGTGGTGTGGAGATTTTTTTGTTTGTGAGTGCAGGCTTCCAAATGATTGACAGCCTGGTGGAATCATCTCTTCTGTTCATGCTTTCTGGTCTTTTTTCAATCTTTTTGGCTTCTCTGATGATTCTGTGGCTGGGATTTTCTATAGTGGCTAGGGTTTTGGTGCCATTGAAGTTGATGCTATGACCTGTGGCTTCCATGTGTTGGACTAGTGAGGAAGTGTGTTCCAGCTTTTTGACTGCATTTTTGTGTTCATCCAGGCGGGTGCTTATTCTTTTATTGGTTTGTCCAATGTATGTGGCCGGGCATGATGCACAGGGGACTAATAATAGTCATAGGGTACAATAAGCAATCAAATCATAATAGGAAATAGTCAGTATAAATTGTAAGGATACAAGCGACAAAGTTACAGTCATACAGTCACAAGTGGGAGGGGATGAGTGATAAGGAGTGATGAGAAGATTAATAGTAATAGTAATGCAGACTTAGTAATTTGACTGTAAAGTTGACAAGTCTTGTGGGAATTATTTGTTTAGAAGAGTAATGGCATTTGGGAAAAACACTCCTTGTGTCTCATTGTTCTGGTGTGCAGTGCTCTATATAGCGTCGTTTTGAGGGTAGAAGTTGAAACAGTTTATGTCCGGGATGTGAGGAGTCTATAAATATTTTCACAGCCCACTTTTTGACTCATGCAGGATACAGGTCCTCTGTGGAAGGCAGGTGGGTAGTAATTGTTTTTTTCTGCAGTCCTAATTACTCTCTGAAGCCTGTGTCTGTCCTGTTGGGTTGCAGAACCAAACCAGACAGTTATAGACAGGGGTGGGATTCAAATTTTTTAACAACCGGTTTTGTGGGTGTAGCTTAGTTGGTGGGGGTGGCTTGGTGGTCATGTGACTGGGTGGATGTGGCTTGGTGGTCATGTTATTGGCTGGGCATGGCCAACTCAATATCACTCACATCGAGGCATGCATCTCCTTTCCTGGCCTCTCACAACTGTGGGGATGCTGCAACAGTCGTAAGTGTGAAAAATGGTCATAAGAAGTCACTTTTTTCAGTGCCATTGTAACTTTGAATGGTCACTCCCCACAAGCAAAGTACCAGCAAAGGTGGGAAAAATGCTCCAGAGAAGTTCCTGAGACAGGAAGTCTAGTCCTGCCAAGAATATAATAAGGGTTAACGGAGAGGCAGTTTCTGTAAGCAACACCAGAATGTTTCCTTCCTGCCTTCCTTACAGGATTAGGTCAGTAATTTCTTCTAACAACTGGTTCTCCGAACTGCTTAGAATGTTAACAACTGGTTCTAGAGAATAGGTGCGAACTGATAGAATCCCACCCCTGGTTATAGAGGTGCAGATGACAGACTCAATCATTCCTCTGTAGAACTGGATCAGCAGCTCCTTGGGCAGTTTGAGCTTTCTGAGTTGGTGCAGGAAGAACATTCTTTGATGATGTTTTGCAGCTATCTTAACCGCAGGGATTCATTTAACAACAGTGGCAAGGAAGGTCGTCACATAGGACCAAATTCACTTAACAACTGCCTCGCTTAACAAGAGAAATTTTGGGCTCAGCTGTGGTCGTAAGCCATGGACTAGCTGTTCAATATTGCTGGCACTCGGAGTTAACTCTCAGTCATCAAATTATGACCTCAGAGAGATTTAAATGGAAGGTGTTGCTTTACTCACTCTGGCTCAAATGGAACTACAGATCATCCTGGACTTACAACCATTCATTCAGTGATCATTCAAAGTTATAACCAAGTTTAAAAAGTGACTTGACAAGCAGTTCTCACAATTAAAATAACCATAGACCCCTGTGGGCATGTGATCAAAATTCGGGTGCTTGGAAGTTGCCATATAGTTTAGTTTACTTTACTTTACTGTCATTGCACCTTCTACAGCAAAATTAAATGCCATCTTCAGTGTACATTCCTCTTTTGCCTATAGAGCCAGCTATGACCCCTACATGACCCTAAAGGAATCTGACAATAGCCAATAGAATACATGTTCTTGCATTAGGAATACGAAGCTCAAGTTCAAAGCGCAAAAGAAGGCATAAATACCCCTCACTCTCAACTCCATGTGGTCAGTTGCACCAGAACCATGTGCTTGGTAGTTCTGCTTCATCAATAAACCATCTTTCTAATCCTTCATGTTTCCAGTGTCTTTCTCCCAGCATGGGGAACTGAACCAGATGGATATTTCTTCCCACACCAAAAAAGGTGGTAAAATTGAGTGCAACTCACTTAACTGACATGCATTGTAACAGAAATTCTGGCCCCACGGCCGCCCAAAGTCACCTTATAAAGGAAATAAGCAGCATAAAAAGTTAATAAATAAATTGTGGTTGTAAGTTGAGGACTGCCTGCAGATAGTTTACATTTGAAGAGCTCTAGAAATCCACCTTAATCTTAGCAACATGTGTATTTATGTGAGGGTGAGCAATGCCCCATGTGTGAATATGTCATTGTGCATGTTAGAAATTCCATTTTATATATCGCACCACAGAGCAAGCAAAAGGCACAGTCACCATGTGCTTAACTGCTTTACTGCTTAACTGTAACAAGAAACAGGTAACTCTACTTGGATCAAAAGAGAATAGAGTACATACCATAGAGCCAAACTTGTAAACACTGTCATCTACTGGCTGAATACTACTGTAGTTGTTGCATAAACAGAATGTACTCCCACAATTCAATGATATGATTTATCATGTTCTTTTTATTCACGTCATTTGCATGCTGACACCACATGGCTTCTCCTGGATGCTTATCGCTCTGACACATGGTACAGACAAAGCCATCCTCTCAAGCTTGGCACCTTTAGTGTGGGACCTTAAATGAACCCAGCCATTGTAATCAGCTCACTGTGACCAACTTGCACAGCTTATGTCACAACCAAATTGCTTGGCTCCGTCTACGAAAGGATCTGACCTTGTTATGATGAAACTCTTAGGACATCGAAGGAAGGCAAAAACAGGCCTATTTCTGGCCTCCAGAGAGCCTCTGGAGCCCAAGGAGGTGGAAAATGAGCCCTCCACAGCCCGTTTCACTCCCAGGATGGTGCAGGAGGCTGACTAGGCCACGTCTACCCAGCAATTGGGCAGAGAACCGGTTGTTAAATTATTTGAAGCCCACCACTGCTTTGGCATCTATTTGTTGGGGGAAAAAAGCTAATCTAGTTTTCCCCCAGAATTCAATTCAGAATACAGCTGGAAGGGACCTGGGAGGTCTTCTCGTCCAGCCCCTTACTCAAGCAGGAGATCCTATACCATTTCAGACAAGCGACTGTTCAATCTCTTCTTAAAAACATCCAGTGATGGAGCGCTCACGGTTTCTGAAGGCAAGCGGTTCCACTGCTTAATAGTTCTCACTGTTTGGAAGCTTCTTCTTAACTCCAGGTCACTTCTTAGAAAAATCCGGTTGGGTTCCAAGTCAGGAGAAAAGGTGCTGGAAATAAAATGGAGGCTGGCTATAAGGAAAGGAGGTCTCTGTTTATTTGGTTTCCAGAAACTTCAGCGACAGCAGCAGTGTTTCTGGAATGGCTGACCAAATGGCTGAGTGAGTAGATGCACCTTTATAGAGTTCTAATTGAGATGTTCCAGGGGGGTTGTGCAATGAAGTGAACCTTGTGACTTTTGCTATTTTAATGGCGGTGGGTTAATCCTATGATGTCCTAAAGGTCCTGTCCTGTGTGTAGAATTGGGGGAATGGGGGGGATGTAGATTTTAGGTGTCTTTGTTTCTCTAGTTTTAATACCTCTAGGAGCAGAGCTGAAGGCATTTTGTTTATGAATAGGTTGGCCTGGATTTCTTAATGGGCACAAAATATCTGTCTCTAAAGACTTAAGGCATCTGCTGGAATCTGTTTCCTGTAGCAGGAAGACCTGGGGCTGCTTTCTGCCTTTAAGAGCCTGTTTCTCTATTTCTACTTTGGGGAAATATAATATTCTGCCTCTTTTAATGGTCCGGAGAGATTCTCTGTCCTCCAGGTCACTGTTGTCCCAAAAGTGCTTTTTTTCAAGAGGCAGCTGGACTTCCTTTTTTTTTTCTTTGAAGACATTTCGCTTCCATTCCAGCTTCTTCAGCTCAGACCAGATGGTGGGGAACAGAAGGATTTATACTCCTTGCAGACAGCTGGTCATTTGCATCCTTTTAGAGTGTGGGCCTCTTTTAATATTAAAGAATATTTTAATTGGAGGGGGGTTTCCTACATTCTCTCCTTCATTAGTTTTCCATCCAATGTTTCTTGTCCTGCCTTCTGGTGCTTTGGAAAATAAGTTGACTCCCCCCCCCCCTCTTCTTGGTGGCAGCCCCTCAAATATCGGAAGGCTTCAAAACAGGTTGTAAGGACCAGCCTCTCCCCTCTTCAAAAAAATAAGTGTAGACACTCTTGAAAACATTGTATTTCAAAAGGAATCTTTTTACTGAAGCGAAGGAAAAGCAAGTCCAAATTCAAAGCAGGATCTGACATCCCTCAGGGCATGCAACTAGGATAAAGGGGAATTAGAATTAGAAAACCCCTCCCAACAGTCCGATGTGGATCCCACCAATCCACAAGTGGGAATATGTTATTTTACCGGCGTCTCTGAGAAAGCAGATGAGGAAAGTTTCCCGGGATTGTCTTCCAGCCGCTGCAATCCACATGGCCCCTTCTCCCCTTGCAAATCCCCAAGAGGTGAGAAATATTCCAAGCATTGGCGGGATTCAAATCTTTTAACAACCGGTTCTGTGGCCATGGCTAGGTGGGCATGGCTTCTTTTTTTTTGTAGCACAGCTGAACATCAGAACATCTGATCATTGGGAGGAAAAAGAAATACCTTAAGGAGTGACTGAGCAGGGGACAATTCAGTCAGTGATGTGGGGCATGTGCAAAATGTCATGTGTGCGTGATAAGGGCTGACTGGGTGGGGAGGGGAGGGGCTGGACAGAGAGGGGCGGGGCCAGCCAGGAGTGCAATTTGCCAGTTCTCCGAACTGTGCAGAATCGTAACAACCGGTTCTATAGAACCGGTCCGAACCAGTAGAATCCCACCCACTGTTTCCAGGCATCCGGGGCACCAGGCAACAGTTATAAATCATGTAAAAGGTTAATCCAGAGGCAGTGTAAGAAACAGGATATTTAGGATACATAGAGAGGAAAAGAATTAAATGTGTCAAATCCACACCCACACCCACACAGCGTCTTTCTTTCATCGAAGAATGGCGGATCTGACACAGGTCCATCTATGCTCCGTGCAACCTGTTAAGGATATGACAGGAGATCGTATCTAACTTCCCGGATCATCCCTGGGTTGAAATAATAAACTCTTGTAAGCCTCTTGTTGCAAATGAAGCGATTGGGTTGTTTTTTGCCTTTTTTCTCCTGAGAAAATGTAACCTGCCCATAAACCTTGAAGCCAAAAGCACCTTTGGATGTGAATCAGCAAAGTGGGAGCTTTCTGGGCTGAAGATACCTGAGGCGAGGTGTGTTCCTCGTTTTCCTGCCTTTCTGGCTCTGTCTTTTTGTTGATTTGGGGTTTTTTTGGGGGGGGGGGAGGGAAGGCTACGCCTGTAGACTTCCAGGAAGAAGGAATGGGACTTCTGAGCATGTGCAAAATGACAAGGCACCGGTTTGGATGCTTTGCGCTTGCTGAATGAGTCACGTCAAAACAAGGAAATCCTGTAGACATCTGGACAAAAATAAAGTTTGTGGCTTGCCTGGACTTGGAAGGGAGGCTCAGGGGCATTGAGAAATATGCACAGAGCTACTTTTGCTGTTCCTTCCTTTGTATACCTGCAGTCCTCGACTTATAACCACAATTGAGCTCCAAACATCTGTTGTTAAGCGAGACAGGGGTCAACTAAGTTTCTCTGACCTTTCTCGCCAGAGTTTTGTGAAGTGAATTGGTTGTTAAGTGAGTAACATGGTTGTTAAGTGAATCCATTCCCCATTTGCTTGTCAGAAGGTCACGAAAAGACTCTGGGACCTTGCAACTGTCATAAATACAAGTCAGTTGCCAAGCGCCCAAATTTGGCACATGTGACCACTGAGGATGCTGTAATAGCCACATGTGTGAAAAACAGTCATACCTAAGACACCTATTTTGGTGCCCTTGTAACTTTGAAGGGTACACATAGTCCCCAACTTACAACAGTTCATTTAGTGACCATTCAAAGTTACAATTGCCCTGAGAAAAAGGGACTTATGACCCTTTCTCACACTTACGACCATTCCGGCATAGTCCTGTGATTAAAATTCAGGCACTTGGCAACTGACTCGTATTTACGACGGTTGCAGTGTCCTGTGGTCATGTGATCCAAATTAGTGACCTTACGACCATTTTTTCACACTTCTGAAAAAAATCCCCATTATCCTGTGATTTATATTCAGAAGCTTGACAATGAACTCACATTTATAATGATTCCAGCGTCCCGGGGTCATATAATCCCCTTTTGCGACCTTCTGACAAGCAATGGGAGAAGCCAGATTCACTTAACTAACAGGTGACTAACTCAATAACTGCAAGGACTCACTTAACAACCCCTGGCGAGAAAATGGAACGAAATGCACTTTACCAATGTCTTGTTTAGAAATGGAAATGGGCTCAGTTGTGTTTGCAAGTCCAACCACTGGACTAAGCAAACGGTTGTAAGTTGAGGCCATTTCTTATTTTTTATTGCACTTGGCTCTGGATGCCAGCCTGGGCCCCTGCCACAGCCGTCGCTCGATTATCCAGGAGATTGCAGCCATTGGTCAGAAATTCAGATCAACACAGTTGGATGGGACCTTGGAGGCCATCTAGTCCAACCCCCTGCCCCTAGCAGGGGACCCTACACCACTTCTGACAGATGGCAGTCTAATCTCTTCTTGAAAGCTTCCAGGGATGAAGCTCCCACAACTTCTGAAGGCAACTTCTGTTCCATGGGTTGATGGTTCTCACTGTCAGAAAATTTCTCCTTATTTCTAGGTTGAATCGCTTCTTGATAACAGAATAACAGAATTGGAAAGGACTTTGGAGGTCATCTAGTCCAACCCCCTGTCCAAGCAGGAGACCCTACACCATTTCTGACAGAGGGCAGTCCAGTCTCTTCTTGAAAGCCTCCAGGGATGAAGCGCCCATAACATCGAAATAATAGAATAATAATAGAATTGGAAGGGACTTCGGAGGTCATCTAGTCCAACCCCCTGCCCAAGCAGGAGACCCTACACCACTTCTGACAGAGGGCAGTCCAATCTCTTCTTGAAAGCCTGCAGGAATGAAGCTCACACAACTTCCGAAGGCAAATTCTGCTCCATCAGTTGATTGTTCTCCCTGTCAGAAAGTTTCTCCTTATTTCCAGGTTGAATTTCTCCTTGGTCAGTTTCCATCCATTATTCCTTGTCTGGCCTTCGGGGAGAATAGCTTGACCCCCTTCCTCCTCTCTGTGGCAGCCCCTCAAGTATTGGAAGGCTGCTATCCTGTCTCCCCTGGTCCTTCCCTTCCCTAGACTAGCCAGGCCCAGTTCCTGCAACCGTTCATCGTATGTTTTAGTCTCCAGTCCCCTGGTATCATCCTGGTTGTTCTTCTCTGCCCTCTTTCTAGAGCAGGGGTCATCAACCTTTTGGACCTCAGGGACCACCAAACTCATAATTTTAAATCTCAGGGACCACTAACCAGTTCTGTGGGCGTGGCCTAATTTGTGGGTGTGGCTTAGTGGTCATGTGACTGGTTAGGCATGGCTTGTATGTAAATATTATAAATATTTATATAAACATTGAATTTTTTTTTTTATGAAAAAGAGCAACTTTTACCCAAAATCAGGCAAAGCAGGTAGGCAGATTGAGTTTCTTACAGAATCACAGATTCATTCAAAGATCTATCTATCTGCCATTGGCTAGCTCGGTCTGTTACATAAAATTTGCTTGCAAGCAAACTCATAAAATTTACCAGCAAGCAAACTCACAAAATTAATTCACAACACACCATGTATGCAAATGTTGAATTTTTTATTTAAAAAAGAGCAATTTTTACCCAAAATCAGGCAAAGCAGGCAGGCAGATTGAGTTGCGCAGAATCATTCAGTGATCTAGTTATCTGCCATCAGCTACCTGAGTCTGCCACATTAAACTTGCTTGCCGTGGGTCTGCAGTGAATAATAGAACCTTCAGTCCTAAGGGAGGTTCGGCTGTGCTTAAAAGCAGAGCCAAAGGTCTAAAGACTAGTTAGAAAGCAACAAATCCAACCATTTCCTGCTTCCTAGCTAATCTAAATTTCCCATCACAGCAGAGCAATTGATGGTTGGAAAAAAGAAAAAAAAGCAATTTAGTAGGCAAGTTTACCGGGTAAGGAGTGAGCGGGGAGGGTTCCTGCGGGCCATGTGGGCAGCACAGCCTTGTGTTTCTGCACAGCCTGGATTAATTGCTTTGGGGGGGGGGTACTCTGGGGATGAGATTTCTCTGCGGCCTACCAAAATATTCCCACCAGTTGGCGACCACCGTTCTAGAGCCTCAACATCTTTTTTTATAATGTGGTGACCAAAACTGGATGCAGTACTCTAGGTGTGGTCTTACTAAGGCTTTATGGAGTGGTATTAGTACTGATATTACTGGTATTAGAAGACCTCCAAGGCCCCTTCCATCTCTGTTATTCTGTAAAGTATTCCGTAAAACCCCAGAAGGTTGGAGCCCACTGGACTAGATGACCTCCACGGTCCCTTCCAATTCTGTTATTCTGCTGGGGTTTTTTTTGTTTTTTTTAGTGAGTGCCACCATGTTTGAGAACTGCACCGGTTGCATTATGTGCTCCGAAGACAACGACTGTGTCTCCTGGTATTAGTACCTCCCTTGATTTTAATTGTATTCCTCTGTTAATGCACTTTAGGGTTGATTGCATTGGCTTTTTTGGCTGCTGCTGCACACAGCTGGCTCCTATTTGGTTGGTTGTCCACTAAGACTCCAAGATCCCTCTCCCAGTTACTGCTATTGAGCCTGGTTTCACCCCAGTCTGTATGTGCACTTCTGGTTATTCTTGCCTAAGTGTAAGACTTTATTTTTCTCTACATTGAATTTCATTGTGTTAGATTATTTGCAAACCTGAAAAAATAAGTAGAGGAAGGGAAAAAAGAGGGGGTATAATGTAATAGGAGAAAAAAAAGGGAAAAGGCACCAACTCCCCACTCTTTGGCACAGTCAAAGGGGACACTATTACACCTACAACTTTTTGCTTTTACACAACAGTATGTCCAAGCCATTTCTATAACAATAAGCCCATCTAGTTTTAAAAAAAACCAGAATCAAGGTTTCCTGTTTGTTTTCTCTCAGGACAAACACAAAATCCAGAAGCCATTTCCCAAACCAGAGACAAAATTAAATATAATCTCTTATTTCAGGTCAAAGAAACATTTTTTTTTAACCCCCTCAGCTTCCCTCGCTGTGCGGGGGAATAATAGATCGTTCGTTCTCCTGTTTTCAAATCTAGTCCATCATATTTTACCAACTGTTTTTTTTTTTTTTTGATTTTTCTATTTTATACTTCGATGAACTAATAAAAAGTTTCAACAGAACTGACAGCCGGTAGGGTCCTCGGCTGGTGCCATGTAGCATCTCGGTTAGGGATGCAATTTGCATCTGATTTTATTGCCAATTTGGAGGGTCAAGTTGAACGCTGAAAGGGCCATTCCCCAGAGGGGGGGGGGAGGAGAGAGGATTTCGACTGCCAGGTGGCCAGAGGACAAAAGAGGACTTCAGCCTGTCCCCCACCTAGCCAGGCGAGCCAGCCCCTTCCAGGATTTCACTGCCAGCCTTGGGGGGGAGCAAAAGGGGCTTGGGGGGAGGTGGAGGAGGGAGAGAGAGATAAAATGAGGAAAGCCACCCCAACTGCGCTTAGCTGGGGACAAAAGGAGGACCGTCAAAGGACCTCTGGACCATGCAAAGAGAAACGTCCATCTGTCACATCCAGGCATCCCGCGGTGGTCAGAGGAGAGCATGGCCAGTCCTGGCTTTGACCCTTAACCTGACTGGGATGACCCAAAGGGGCGTGGCACAAAGGCAACACAGTCAAATAAGCAAGAAGAGTCCCTTTATTATCTCCAACTTTGCCTCCAATGTCCAGGTTACCTTCGGCTGGAGAAAAACTCTCTCAGGAGAACAGTCTTTAAGTGGAAGAAATTCAGTCCGAAAACAAAGTACATACAAACTGTAACTAAAAATCCAAACAAGCCACGTTGCAGTAATTAACTTGACAGGGCAGGAGAAGGAATTGCAGGCTTGAAAGGCCAACAAAACACACACAGTTGGGAAGACGCTAGGAACACAGATAAGCCTAGATGATACCAGATAATTCACAATTTGCTCCCAACAATTTGCTGTGCGCAGCTTCCCTTTTTAAACACATGTTCCCAGCTGCAGCTAATGAAGGGAATCAGGGCCCTTTCCTCCCCCGTAAGCCACGCAACCCATGTTGCTCCTTTCTCTGTTCCTCCCTGCGTGCCCTAGGATGAAGAGGGGGTGGGCCTGGGTCTTCCTCTGAATTCCCCTCTCCCTTGTTCTACCTCTTTCCCTGCTCTGCCCAACCAGACTTTGTCCTTCCCCAATTTCCTCCACAGCCAACGGAGCCACACTCCCACTCCCTGTCAGCTGCTCGGACTCATCCTCCAAATCAGATTACGACAGGGGCATGAATGACACTGACAAAGTTGCTGTAGGTAGGTCTGCTGGTCCAAGAAGGGGACAAGATCTGGAGGAATAACAGAATAACAGAGAAGGAAGGGACCTTGGAGGTCATCTAGTCCATCCCACCCATCCACCCCATCCAAGTAGGAGACCCTACACCCGTGATGGCAAACCTTTGGTGTGTTGGCCAGCCGGTCTTCACAAGTGTCAGAGCACCAGAAAAATGGCCCCCAAATGGCCCAAAACAGCCAAAAATGACCCAAAACCAAGCTGGTCTTCAGTTTCCCAGTTGCTCCAGCATGCACACACGCATGTGTGCCCACGCCTGCTCATTCCCAGGGGTGGAATTCAAAAATCCCGGCAACTGGTACGCTGCCTGGTTGCTGGGTGGCCATGGTGGGGTGTGGCCTTCCAGAATTTCCGTGGGGGGGGGCGTTTTTGGCCTTCCCGGAGCCTCCACGCGGACCCTGCAGCGAAAATAGGCCACGTTGAGACTCCTGGGAAGGGAGGGGCGAGATGGGCAGGGCCAGCCGGTCGGTTCAAATTCCAGTTAGACGAACCAGATGGAAATGGAACATCCGGTTTGCCCAAACCGGTCCGAACCAATAGAATCCCACCCCTGAGCATTCCAGTTTGGACACGCAGTGCTAAAAAGGTTCGCCATCACTACCTGACACCATTGCTGACCGATGGCTGTCCAGTCTCTTCTTGAAAGCCTCCAGGGATGAAGCTCCCACCACTTCCGAGGGCAACTTCTACTCCACGGGTTGATGGTTCTCAGGGTCAGAAAATTCTTCCTTATTTCCAGGTTGAATCTCTCCTTGAGAACAGAATAACAGAATTGGAAGGGACCTTGGAGGTCATCTGGTCCAACCCCCCGCCCAAGCGGGAGACCCTACACCATTTCTGACAAATGGAAGTCCAATCTCTTCTTGAAAGTCTCAAGTGATGAAGCTCCCACAACTTCCGAGGGCAACTTCTGTTCCATCGGTTGATTGTTCTCACTGGCAGGAAATTTCTCCTCATTTCTAGGTTGAATCTCTCCTTGATAACAGAATAACAGTGTTGGAAGGGACCTAGTCCAACCCCTTGTTCAAGCAGGAGACCCTATGAAATCCACTCTTTCTAGGCTGGGGAATTCTTGAACTGGTCCACCCTTGCAGGTTGGAGATTTCTGGGAGTTGAAGTCCACCCATCTTAAAGCTGCTAAGGTTTATTTATTTATTTTTGTCAGTCGATTATAAGATAACAGGTATAAGTTATGAATACATGAAATGGATACCTATAAAAAAAATAAAAAGAAACAATAGGACAGGGACGGTAGGCAGGTTGGTGCACTTATACACACCCCCTACAAGCCTCTTAGGAAGAGGGTCAAGAGTAGACAGTTTAAGGTTAAAGATTTTGGGGTTTGGGGAAGAAACCACAGAGTCAGGTAGAGTATTCCAGACATTGACCCCTCGGTTGCTGAAGTCGTATTTCCTGCAATCAAGTTTGGTGCAGTTAACCTTGAGTTTGTATCTATTGTTTGCTCTTGTGTTGTTATGGTTGAAGCTGAAGTATTCATCGACAGGTAGGACAATGCAGTAGATAATTTTATGTAGTATATTTAGATCGGACTGAAGCTGGCGTAGTTCTAGGTTGTCTACGTCTAAACTTTCAAGTCTGGTGGCATAAGGTCTTCTGCAACAAGTAGAAGAGTGGAGAACTCCTTCTTGTAGTTTTTTATTTATTTTTTATTTATTTATTTATTTTGTTTTGGTTGAGAAATATTGCTCCAGGGCCTGACTTCCCAAACAGAGCAACCTCCAGATTTCTCAATTTTCAATTCTCAGTTACCTCAGCAAAACCTGTTCTGCGAATTGAAGTCCCCTCATCCAGAGGATGTCCACCTAGGAGAAAGCAGGGGAATCCGGATCCAAACAAGACCTGGTTACCAAATTCTTGGATGGTTCAGTTTGACCTATGAGAATAAGGTAAAAGTTCCCCTCGTACGTACATGCTAGTCATTTCCGGCTCTAGGGGGTTTTTGGGTGGCAAAACAATTATAAGACAGGGTCTTATTTTGGGGGAAACACAGTCCTAATTTTTTTCTCCATTTTTCTGCATCTTTACTTCCGTTCCCTTTTGTGCTGTTTTCAAATTCCATTTATTTTTTACTTTATTTCTGTTCCTTTCTCGTTTCCCCTTTCATCGTTTTGGAAATTATAAAGTCTTGTCCTTGTGGTCCTCGACTTGCAACAGTTCTTTGAACGACTGTTCAAAGTTACGACGTCCCTGGAAAAAAGGGACCTGTGTCCGTTTTTCACCCTAAAAGACCCCACATGCTCACCTGGTTTCCATTAGGATACTTGACCAATGACCCGTAGTTATGATGGTCACCCGGGGGTCATGTGATCACCAATTTTGCAACCTTCTGACAAGCAAACTCAATGGATGGAAGCCGGAATCACTTAACAACCATATGACTGATTTAACGAGGGTGGGGATTTACTTAACAGACGTGGCAAGGGAAGTTGTAAAATGGGGCAAAGCTCACTTAGCAAATGTCTCACTTAGCAACTTAAAAATTGGGCTCGGTTGTGGCCGTAAGTCAAGGACTATCTGTATATAGCTCTCGATATCCTATCCCCTTTGCAGCCACTCCCGCAGATTCCTCTGGTCAGCTCTTGCAGATAATTTGACTGAGCTGGGTGTACTTTTTGCCTTTAAGATAACAACCCCGCTGCTCTCATAATTCAGAACGAGAGTGACGAAGGTGGCATTCCTGGAGAGAGAGAGCGCATGGTTGTGTCTTCTGGCAGGTGATTCAGCAAGACACCTCAATGCAAATGGGGAATTCACTTACCTTGCACAAGTTCAGCAAGAAAACACCCCCCCCAACCTCTTCCCCCCCCCAAGGCCCCATCTTTAATGGGGGGGAAATTATATATACTCTGTATATTTATATCTATCTATCTATCTATCTATCTATCTATCTATCTATCTATCTATCTATCTATCTCTTTCTCTATCCTGTCTATCATCTATTGTCTCTCTTGCTTTCTCTTTCTGTCTTTATCTGTCTCTCTCTCTCTTGCTGTCTCTCTCTTTTGCTCTCTCATCTCTCTATCTATATCTATCTATCTATCTATCTATCTATCCATCTATCTATCTAATATCCATTCATCTGTCTGTCTGTCTGTCTGTCTGTCTGTCTATCTATCTATCTATCTATCTATCTATCTATCTATCTATCTATCTATCTATCTATCTATCTATCTATTTCTATCTATCTAATATCCATCCATCCATCCATCCATCCATCCATCCATCCATCCATCCATCCATCCATCCATCTATCTATCTATCTATCTATCTATCTATCTATCTATCTATCTATCTATCTATCTATCATCCATCCTGTTGCGTCCGGCGCAGCAAGGAGACCAGGACTCAGTGACTTGGTTCAGCTCTTTTATTGGTCCCGAGAACAGCTCGGGTTCCGGGGGAAAAACAGCGGCTTTTTATTCCCAAGCCGTGGCGGCCGCGACCAATAGCACCGCTTTGAATCTCCTGCGATAAGTTTCCACTAATCGCAGGAGATCCGCAGCGGGCCAATCAGAGCAGCTCGCTCGACCAATCGGATCCCTGCGCGCTTTGACCAATCACAGCTCAGCGTTTACAAGAATGTAAATGACCGTACAGAACACCCCTCCCCTCTTGGTTCGGTCCTACGTGACTTAGTCCCGTAAGTAGGCGGGGCTCCGTACTTGCCTACTGGACCTGCGCAGGTTAGTTGTTGTTTGGCTCCCGGCCGGTTCGGTCAGGTTCTCTGTTGCTCTCGGCCTCGTCGATGGAACCGCCTGGAAGGTGTTGCCGGGCCTCTTGTCGCAGCTCCCTCCCGGTCTACCTGGGCTGGTTGAGCTGCGGCTTCCGCCGCTCCCGCCGCTCCTGCCACTCCCGCCTAGTCTTTCTGGGCTGGTTGAGCTGGCCTGGCTGCTTCTTCCTGGTGAGGCTTCGAGCTGGCTGTGAGTCGGTAAGTGTTGCTGGTTTCTTTCTATTGGGTTTTGGTTCCCAGGGTATTCCCTCCCCTCTTGGCTTGTATTAAGGGGATTGTCTCTGGTTGCGTGTCGGTTGTGTTTTCTGTGATTGTTCTCGATCTTAGTTGATCAATGTGGCGTTTCCAGGCTCGTCCGTCGGTTGTTTGCAGCCGGTACGAGCGAGGACCTGTCAGTTGGGTTATGGTTGCTGGTACCCACAGTGGGTCTCCGGTTAGGTTCTTTGCGTAGACGGCGTCGCCTGGTGCAAAGGACCGGTACTTGCTGGAGGAGTTTGGGGGTTTCTCCGGGTTGTATGTGGGCTGCAGCCTGTCGAGTGGGGACCTTATTTTCCTCTCCATTAGTAGCTCTGCCAGGCTTTTGTTCGTTGTCATGTTCGGGGTTATATGTTGTATGAAGAGCATTTTATTTATTTTTTCTTGGATTTCCCCGTGTTCAATTTTTGGGATGGTTTTTTTTCGTAAATTGAACCATCCGTTCCGCCCTTCCGTTTGCCGCCGGATGTGCCGGAGCTGTCAATGCGTGTCGTATGCCCCGTTCTGCTAGGAATTTTTCAAATTCTAGCAAGGTGAATTGGGGCCCGTTGTCCAACACGATGAGGTCTGGGAGGCCGTGGGTTGCGAATAACTTGCTTAGTTCCTTGGTCACGGCCTCCGTGGTGGTGGTTTTCATGTTGCTTACCTCCAACCAGTTGGAGTAAGCATCTACCTTTATAAGGGATGTATGTCCCGGCAAAATCTATGTGGATCCTGGACCATGGTCCCCTGGGGGTTTCCCATTCTAGGATCGGTGCCGCGGAGGGCTCGGTCTGGTTTCTTGGCAGCGTTCACATCTTGCCACCCAGGCCTCGATTTGCTTGTCCATCCCTGGCCACCAAGCGTAACTTCTGGCCAGGGCTTTCGTTCTAACTATGCCTGGGTGCCCCTCGTGTAACAACTCCAATACCTTCCCTTGTAGCTCTTCCGGAATAACAACCCTATCCCCCAAAGTACACACCCTTTTTGAAGTGAGAGTTCTGTTTGCCGGTTCTAGAATGTCTTGAATGCTTCGTCATCATCTTTTTCCAGCCACCCTTTTTCTACCCAATGTAACACTCGCGCCAGACGTTTGTCTTTATTAGTTTCTCGGCAATGTCTGACACGGTTATGGGTAGATCGGGCAGAGTCTCTATGCTGAGGGTGGTCATTGTGGGTGCTGGGTCGGTGTCTAGGTCGGGTAACGGCGAGCGGCTCAAGGCGTCTGCGTGGGTGATAGTCTTACCGGGTCGGTGTGTGAGCTGGCAGCTGTAGGCGGCAAGGAATTCGGACCACCTTGTCATTCTGGGAGATAGGATGTTTGGGGTGGCCCGGTTCCCTGCCAGGATGCCCAGCAGCAGTTTGTGGTCTGTGATAATGGTGAACGTGAGGCCGTAGAGGTACTCGTGGAACCTCTTCACTGCTGCGACGATGGCCAGGGCCTCCTTGTCCAGCTGGCTATAGTTCCTCTCTGGTTTGGTGAGTGTCCTCGAGAAGAAAGCGATGGGCGCTTCTCTTCCGTCCGGGAGTGTGTGACTGAGGACGGCGCCGACGCTGAAGGGTGAGGCGTCGCATGTGACAGCAAGTGGTAGGGTCTCATTGTATTGGATGAGGACGGCATCCGAGGTGAGCAGGTCCTTGGTTTTCCTGAAGGCGGCTTCCTCACGTTTTCCCCAAGTCCAGGTGGCCAGCTTGTCCAAGAGTCTCTGCCGCGGTCGCCTTTTGGGGCAGGAAAACATTGTAAAAATTAAGCAGTCCCAGAACTGCCTGCAGTTCCGTTTTATTCCTGGGCGTGGGGGCCTCCTTAATGGCTCTGATTTTGTTTGAGGTTAGGTGGATGCCGTGCCGGTCTAGGAGGTATCCTAGGAACTCGACCTGCTCTGTGTAAAGCTGGCATTTCTCTCTCTTCACTTTTAGCCCAGTTTCCTTGAATTTCGTTAGCACCTCCCTTAGCCAACCCTCTAGTTCTCGCTGGTTGGTTGCCGACACCAGCACATCGTCGAAGTAGGGCACCACCCCCTTAATGCCTTGCAAGAGTCTCTCCATGAGGCTCTAGAAAATTCCTGGCACCACGCTGACCCCAAACTGGAGTCGGTTACAGCGAAATGCTCCTCGGTGGATGACTATGGTTTGTGACTCGGCGGTTTCTGCGTCGACCGGCAGCTGTTGGTATGCTTGTGCCAGGTCGAGCTTCGCAAAAACCTTGCCTCCCCCCAGTGAGTGTAGAAGGTGCTGCACTACTGGGACAGGGCAGGCGCTTTGTTGTAAGGTGCAATTTAGGGTGGCCTTATAGTCCCTGCAGATTCTTACCGACCCATCGGGCTTGACTGGAGTGACTATTGGGGTCTCCCACCGGGCGTGGTCGATTGGTTGTAGGACCCCTTGCTTAACGAGCTTGTCAATTTGCTCGTCTATTTTTGGCCTGAGTGCAAAGGGTACCCGCCTTGGTTTTAGGCGTATCGGGGGAATGTTGGGGTCTAGGCTGAAGGAAATAGGGGCCCTCGGTACTTGCCTAGGGTGCCGTCGAACACTTCCTGGAAGTCCCGTGCCAGTTGCTGTTCCCAATCGGTCTCTGTGGTGTGGTTTATGCCCGTGACCACGATGCCGAGTGGTGCGAACCATTGTAGTCCCAAAAGGCTGGGTCGGTCTCGGTCCACGATTGTCAGGGGAAGCTTTGCGGTGCAGCCCTTAAATGTTACCTTGAATTGTCTGGTTCCGACTGCCGGGATGCGGTTTCCCTGGTAGTCCTTGATTATTAGTCTCTGGTTCTCCAGTCCCTTCTTGTGGATGGTAGGCACCAAGCGTTTGATTTCTTGCCAGGTGACCATGGAGAGGTAGGACCCGGAGTCCACCTCCATTTTGCATGGCTCGCCTTCGATGCCTACCTCCATGTAGACCTTTCGGGCGTCGGTGGTTGATGCGTGGTTGATGATGACCGTCTGGTGGGTTTCCTCCTTCCGCCGGGTTTCGCCACTTCATCGGTTCCTTCCGCTCCGGTCCCATCGGCTGTCGGCTTGGCGATCTCTGGCTCTGGGGGGTGTGCTGTCCCATTTTCGCTCGCTGTGGTCCCGCCGTCTGGGGCTGTAGGCCTTCCTCAATTGGCAGACTCGGGCAATGTGACCCTTTTTGTCTCAGTGCCGGCAGACTGCATCAAAGAAACGGCACTCTGCTCGAGGCTGGTCACCTCCGCACCCGGCAAATGCAGTCCCCGACTTACGACCCCGCCGATTTCACTGGTCACGTCACGTCTGGAGCCGGTGGATCTCCTCCTCCTCGTCTGTGGTGTAGGAGGTGGAGTAGAATTCGCCATGATGGGTGGTGGTCTCGCGGTGACTTGCTTCCGGTTGGGCCTCAGTCGCCCGTCCTGGGTCGGCGGTCATGGTGCGGTCTCCGGTGTCTGGTCTCCGCATGCAGTTCGCCGATTTCCGGGTTGCCTCGGCTGCAGTGGCTTCAGTGATGGCGTCGGCGAGGGCGATGTCTCCTTTGGCCATCAGTCGGCTCTGCAGGACTGGGTCTCGGAGTCCGAGTACGATGCGGTCCCATAAGGCCTCATCCATGTCCGAGAACCCGCACATGCCTCCTAGGCTTCGTAGCTCAGCCACAAAATTGCTGATGCTCTCACCCACTCTCTGGTCCCGCCGGTAGAAATCGTGCCGCCTGATGAGTGTGGGCACAGCGGGGGCATAGTGGTTCCGGAGCAATGGTTCGAGGTCGGCCCAATCCATCTCCTTGACGTCCGCGGGTTTTGCTAGAGCTTTTACCATCTTGAACACTGCGGGCCCGCAGTGTATCAGAAAGACGGCTCTTTTCTTTGGCCCGGCGGCATCCTTCATGTTGCTACATTCAAGGAACATGAGGAATCTGTCTGTGTATGATTCCCAGTCCTCGGTAGCGGGATTAAAGGGCACGGGTGGTGCGATGCTGGCCATCTTGTCGGTCTCGCTTCCTCTGGATACATGTTGGTGGGGGATTAGCCTTGGAATCCCATCCTCGTCGCCAGTGTTGCGTCTGGCGCGGCAAGGAGACCAGGACTCAATGACTTGGTTCAGCTGTTTTATTGGCCCTGAGAACGGCTCGGGTTCCGGGGGAAAAACAGCGGCTTTTTATTCCCAAGCCGCCGCGGCTGCGACCAATGGCACCGCTTTGAATCTCCTGTGATTATTTTCCACCAATTGCGGGAGATCCGCAGCGGGCCAATCAGAGCGGCTCGCTCGACCAATCGGATCCCTGCGCGCTTTGACCAATCACAGCGCGGCGTTTACAAGAATGTAAATGACCGTACAGAACACATCCATCATCTATCTATCTATCTATCTATCTATCTATCTATCTATCTATCTATCTATCTATCTATCTATCTGTCAGCCTCAAGATATCTTTCCATATTTCATACCTTCTGCATCATAACTATTGTATCTTTTCTGCTGCCATGCTATACTATTTCTTTCGGCTGTCATTAGCAACGGGGGGGGGGAGGGGGGAACTTGGAGGGGAAGAGAACTGGAGGTGTTTTGCATTCCTTGGCTGTGGGTAGCAAGGGGAGGGGGTATATGATTTCTTCTCTTTAACTTTCCATTTCTTGGCTAGCTTCTATCCCCTTTTGCGCAGCTGCGAACTTTATCAAAATATGTCAAGGTCAACGGACAGAGACCTCATCACCACCTGAAGATGGCCACATGATCATATTCAGAACTTTTAATTGGAAGAGTTATTTGGACTTTGGGGGGTGGGAACAATTCCACTCCTTTGTATATGTGATCTGCGCACCAATTTCTCAGTTTCGGAATTAAATCTGTAGCTTCCACTTTGATTTCCAGTAAAAGGATAACTTTGCTCTAACCCATGGAGTCTGATTATTTCTTTCTTGGATTTTGTAGGGAGCACTGACACTATCTCTCTCTCTCTCTCTCTCTCTCTCTCTCTCTATCTATCTATCTATCTATCTATCTATCTATCTATCTATCATCTCTCTTGTTCGCTTTCTCTCTCTCTCTCTCTCTCTCTCTCTCTCTCTATCTATCTATCTATCATCTCTCTTGCTCACTTTCTCTGTCTGTCTTTCTCTCTCTCTTGTTGTCTCTCTCTTTTGTTATCTGTCCTCTCTCTCTCTCTCTCTCTCTCATCTCTCTTGTTCGCTTTCTCTCTCTCTCTCTCTATCATCTCTCTTGCTCACTTTCTCTGTCTGTCTTTCTCTCTCTCTTGTTGTCTCTCTCTTTTGTTATCTGTCTTCTCTCTCTCTCTCTCTCTCTCATCTCTCTTGTTTGCTTTCTCTCTCTCTCTCTCTCTC
>CM066330.1:261568333-261573333 GCA_033807585.1 Hydrophis major
TCTCTCATCTCTCTTGTTCGCTTCTCTCTCTCTCTCTCTCTCTCTCTCTCTCTCTCTCATCTCTCTTGCTCACTTTCTCTGTCTGTCTTTCTCTCTCTCTTGTTGTCTTTCTCTTTTGTTATCTGTCCTCTCTCTCTCTCTCTCATCTCTCTTGTTCGCTTTCTCTCTCTCTCTCTCTCTCTCTCTCTCTATCAATCATCTCTCTTGCTCACTTTCTCTGTCTGTCTTTCTCTCTCTTGTTGTCTCTCTCTTTTGTTATCTGTCCTCTCTCTCTCTCTCATCTCTCTTGTTCGCTTTCTCTCTCTCTCTCTCTCTCTATCATCTCTCTTGCTCACTTTCTCTGTCTGTCTTTCTCTCTCTCTTGTTGTCTCTCTCTTTTGTTATCTGTCCTCTCTCTCTCTCTCTCATCTCTCTTGTTCGCTTTCTCTCTCTCTCTCATCTCTCTTGTTCGCTTTCTCTCTCTCTCTATCTATCTATCTATCATCTCTCTTGCTCACTTTCTCTGTCTGTCTTTCTCTCTCTCTTGTCTCTCTCTTTTGTTATCTGTCCTCTCTCTCTCTCTCTCTCATCTCTCTTGTTCGCTTTCTCTCTCTCTCTCTCTCTCTCTCTATCTATCTATCTATCTATCAATCATCTCTCTTGCTCACTTTCTCTGTCTGTCTTTCTCTCTCTTGTTGTCTCTCTCTTTTGTTATCTGTCCTCTCTCTCTCTCTCTCTCATCTCTCTTGTTCGCTTTCTCTCTCTCTCTCTCTCTCTCTCTCTCTCTCATCTCTCTTGCTCACTTCTCTGTCTGTCTTTCTCTCTCTCTTGTTGTCTCTCTCTTTTGTTATCTGTCCTCTCTCTCTCTCTCTCTCTCTCTCTCTGAACTGTCTATCTCTATCTAATTTCTCTCTCTCTCTCTCTCTCTCATCTCTCTTGTTCGCTTTCTCTCTCTCTCTCTCTCTCTCTCTCTCTCTCTCTCTCTATCTATCTATCTATCTATCATCTCTCTTGCTCACTTTCTCTGTCTGTCTTTCTCTCTCTTGTTGTCTCTCTCTTTTGTTATCTGTCCTCTCTCTCTCTCTCTCTCTCTCATCTCTCTTGTTCGCTTTCTCTCTCTCTCTCTCTCTCTCTCTATCTATCTATCTATCTATCTATCTATCATCTCTCTTGCTCACTCTCTGTCTGTCTTTCTCTCTCTCTGTTGTCTCTCTCTTTTGTTATCTGTCCTCTCTCTCTCTCTCTCTCTCTCATCTCTCTTGTTCGCTTTCTCTCTCTCTCTCTCTCTCTCTCTCTCTCTCTCTCTCTATCATCTCTCTTGCTCACTTTCTCTGTCTGTCTTTCTCTCTCTCTTGTTGTCTCTCTCTTTTGTTATCTGTCCTCTCTCTCTCTCTCTCATCTCTCTTGTTCGCTTTCTCTCTCTCTCTCTCTCTCTTCTCTCTCTCTCTCTCTATCAATCATCTCTCTTGCTCACTTTCTTTGTCTGTCTTTCTCTCTCTTGTTGTCTCTCTCTTTTGTTATCTGTCCTCTCTCTCTCTCTCTCTCTCTCATCTCTCTTGTTCGCTTTCTCTCTCTCTCTCTCTCTCTCTCTATCTATCTATCAATCATCTCTCTTGCTCACTTTCTCTGTCTGTCTTTCTCTCTCTCTTGTTGTCTCTCTCTTTTGTTATCTGTCCTCTCTCTCTCTCTCTCATCTCTCTTGTTCGCTTTCTCTCTCTCTCTCTCTCTCTATCTATCTATCTATCTATCTATCATCTCTCTTGTTCACTTTCTCTGTCTGTCTTTCTCTCTCTCTTGTTGTCTCTCTCTTTTGTTATCTGTCCCTCTCTCTCTCTCTCATCTCTCTTGTTCGCTTTCTCTCTCTCTCTATCTATCTATCTATCTATCTATCTATCTATCTATCTATCTATCTATCTATCTATCATCTCTCTTGCTCACTTTCTCTGTCTGTCTTTCTCTCTCTTGTTGTCTCTCTCTTTTGTTATCTGTCCTCTCTCTCTCTCTCTCTCATCTCTCTTGTTCGCTTTCTCTCTCTCTCTCTCTCTCATCTCTCTTGTTTGCTTTCTCTCTCTCTCTCTCTCTCTCTCTCTCTCTCTCTCTCTCTATCTATCTATCTATCTATCTATCTATCTATCTAACTATCTATCATCTCTCTTGCTCACTTTCTCTGTCTGTCTTTCTCTCTCTCTTGTTGTCTCTCTCTTTTGTTATCTGTCCTCTCTCTCTCTCTCTCATCTCTCTTGTTCGCTTTCTCTCTCTCTCTCTCTCTCTCTCTCTCTCTCTCTCTCTCTATCAATCATCTCTCTTGCTCACTTTCTCTGTCTGTCTTTCTCTCTCTTGTTGTCTCTCTCTTTTGTTATCTGTCCTCTCTCTCTCTCTCTCTCTCTCTCTCATCTCTCTTGTTCGCTTTCTCTCTCTCTCTCTCTCTCTCTCTCTCTCTCTATCATCTCTCTTGTTCACTTTCTCTGTCTGTCTGTCTTTCTCTCTCTCTTGTTGTCTCTCTCTTTTGTTATCTGTCCTCTCTCTCTCTCTCTCTAAACTGTCTATCTCTATCTAATTTCTCTCTCTCTCTCTCATCTCTCTTGTTCGCTTTCTCTCTCTCTCTCTCTCTCTCTCTATCATCTCTCTTGCTCACTTTCTCTGTCTGTCTTTCTCTCTCTCTTGTTGTCTCTCTCTTTTGTTATCTGTCCTCTCTCTCTCTCTCTAAACTGTCTATCTCTATCTAATTTCTCTCTCTCTCTCTCATCTCTCTTGTTCGCTTTCTCTCTCTCTCTCTCTCTCTCTCTCTCTATCTATCTATCTATCTATCTATCTATCATCTCTCTTGCTCACTTTCTCTGTCTGTCTTTCTCTCTCTTGTTGTCTCTCTCTTTTGTTATCTGTCCTCTCTCTCTCTCTCTCATCTCTCTTGTTCGCTTTCTCTCTCTCTCTCTCTCTCTCTATCTATCTATCTATCTATCATCTCTCTTGCTCACTTTCTCTGTCTGTCTTTCTCTCTCTCTTGTTGTCTCTCTCTTTTGTTATCTGTCCTCTCTCTCTCTCTCTCTCATCTCTCTTGTTCGCTTTCTCTCTCTCTCTCTCTCTCTCTCTCTCTCTCTCTCTCTCTCTCTCTCTCTCTCTCTCTCTCATCTCTCTTGCTCACTTTCTCTGTCTGTCTTTCTCTCTCTCTTGTTGTCTCTCTCTTTTGTTTATCTGTCCTCTCTCTCTCTCTCTCTCTCTCATCTCTCTTGTTCGCTTTCTCTCTCTCTCTCTCTCTCTCTCTCTCTCTATCTATCTATCTAAACTGTCTATCTCTATCTAATCTCTCTCTCTCTCTCTCTCTCTCTCTCTCTCTCTCTCTCTCTCTCTCTCTCTATCCAGTCACTTTTCTGAATGGCATAGGATCACTTGCCTGAGGAGGGGGGTGCCTTAGAAGCCCCCCCCCTCCAATGTCGCTTCCAGGTCATTCTATTCTACCATTCTAATTTTTACAACCTTCTCCTTGATCTTTGTGGCTTCTAAACAAATACATATTGTTGAAATAGGGATGAAAACCTCAGGTCCACCAAGGGGAACGGTGGACTTTCCCCCTTGCTGCAGGAACGTCCTTGAGGAAGAGGCTGGGGGTGCATATGGAATTCCCGGTTTCTCCCCCCTTCCCCCCCCCCCCCCCCGCCCCCCGTTGATAACGTCTTGTCTTATCTGGATATTTTCAAGGAGAGCTTAGAAGCAGCTGCCTTGCGTTTCTGACCTTTTGGAGGTTTGGTGAATACAAAGATTAAAAAGAGTCACAGAATACAGGGAGCCCTTGACTGAAAACCACAACTGAGCCCCAACATTTATCCTGCTAAGCAAAATGTGTTGAGTGAGCTTTTGCCCCGTTGTATGACTTTTCTTGCCACCATTGTTAAGTGAATCCCTGTAGAGGTTAAGTTAGAATCCTGGGCTTTTAAAATGAATCAGGCTTCCCCATCGACTTTGCTCGCCCGGGATGCTGCATTCGTCATAAATAGGAATCACCTGCCAAGCATCTGAATTTTGATCGCGGGACCCGTGAGGGTGCTACAATGGCCGTAAGCAGGGGTGGGATTCTCCAGTTCGCACCTATTCGCTAGAACCACTTGTTAACCTAAGCAGTTCGGAGAACCGATTGTTAAAAGAAATTACTGGGCTAATCCTGTAAAGAAGGCAGGAAGGAAACATTCTGGTGTTGCTTCCAGAAACTGCCTCTCCGTTAACCCTTATTACATTCTTGGCAGGACTAAACTTCCTGTCTCAGGAACATCTCTGGAGTTTTTTTCCCTCCTTAGCTGGTACTTTGCTTGTGTGGAGGGACCATTCAAAGTTACAATGGCACTGAAAAGAGTGACTTATGACCGTTTTTCACACTTACAACTGTTGCAGCATCCCCACAGTCACGAGAAGCCAGGCGAGGAGAGTCGTGCCTCGATGTGAGTGATCTTGAGTTGGCCACGCCCAGCCAGTCACATGACCACCAAGCCATGTCTACCCAGTCACATGACCACCAAGCCACGCCTATCACCTAAGCCACGCCCACAGAACTAGTTGTTAAAAAATTTGAATCCCACCCCTGGTCGTAAGTGTGGAAAATGGTCATCACTCCCTTTTTTTTCAGTGATTGTAACTTTGAATGATCACTCAATGAACTGTTGTAAGTTCAGGACTATCCATAACAGAGATGAAAGGGACGTTCTAGTTCGACTCCCTGTTTAAACAGGAAATGCTATAACTATTCCAGACAAATGGCTGCCCAGTCTCTTTTGGAAAACCTCCAGTGTTTGAGCAGCCGCAACTTCGAGTGGCAAGCAGTCCACTGGTTAAACTGTTCTCACCGTCACGAAATTTCTCCTTAGTCCCAAGCTGCTTCTCTCCTTGATTAGTTTCCATCTAATTGCTTCTTGTCCCTGCCTTCAGGAGCTTTGGAAAAAAAAGAAAAGATGTATCAGGCACATTTTATCACATGTGGTGGACTTGCAATGCTGCAAAAAAATTATTGCTTCTTGTCCTGCCTTCAGGGGCTT
>CM066330.1:261577698-261587698 GCA_033807585.1 Hydrophis major
GGGAGAGAGAGAGAGAAGGAGGGAGGGAGAGAGAGAGGGAGGGAGAGAGAGGGGGGAGGAGAGAGGGAGGGAGGGAGAGAGAGAAAGAGAGAGGGAGAAAGAGAGAGGGAGGGAGGGAGAGAGAGAGGGAGGGAGAGAGAGAAAGAGAGGGAGGGAGGGAGAGAGAGAAGAGAGAGGGGGAGGGAGAGGGGGAGGGAGGAGAGAAAGAGAGAGGGAGGGAGGAAGAGAGAGAAAGAGAGAGGGAGAAAGAGAGAGGGAGGGAGAGAGATGACTGGGAACACAGGCAGGGCTTGAACTTTCCACCAGCATGAAGCACTTCTTGCTCAGCGTCATGGTCCCATCAGAACCTGAGTCTGGGAAGGAGGAGGAGCCAGAGCTGGGGCCTCGGTGGCTCCGGAGGAACGTGGGAAGGAGCAGGATGGGGCCGTCCCAGGTCCCTCGGGCCTGGGACAGCTTGCCAGCAGGGAAGAACAGGAGCAGGACGACGGAGAGAGGGGGAAAGAGAGGGGCGGGCAGTGGAGATGAGGAGCGACGGAGCCCAGGCGACGAACAAGGACCCCTCCCTCCTGATCCCCAAGCACGGAGAATGAAGAGGAGGTGGGAACAGCACAGGCTGACCCGATTATTTGGGAGGAGAACGCCCTCCCCTCTTCACAAGGCACACCTGGGGACAGAGATTGGAGGAGATGCTGTGGGGAGGGGTGCTGGTTGGGACCAAGTGCTGAATTGGTGGAGTTTTGTGTGCCGTTGCCGACACCTGGAGTTCGCTGGACTTCTTGCCTTCTGGAGACCTTACTGTGTTTCCCCCAAAATAAGACCCTGCCTTATATTGTTTTTGCCAGCAAAAAAGCCACCAGGTCTTACTTTTGGGGTCCTCAGTGGATGACGTCCCCAAGAGTAAGACCTGGTGCTCTCAGAGGCCTTCAGGAATGTCTCCTTCTGCAACCAGCAAGGCTTTCCTGAAGGCCTCTGCAGCCAATAACAGAGTTCTGGATCGAGAAAATTTGGTAAAAGAAAACTTGAAAAAAAAAAAAATTACCAAAAGAAAACCTGGCCAGCCTTGCCAGCTGTAGGAGAAATGGGCCAGCCAGGCAGGTGTTGGGGGCTGTGAGGCCTGACTACAACTGTCCAAAGGTAGGGCAGTTCCAGCCTACCCTAGCTTAATTTTTACCCCTCCACTCTGGAGTATTTTGGGGGTAGGGCTTATATTGGGCACAGGTGTAAAAACTCAAGCTAGGACTGACTTTCAGGGCAGGTCGTATTTTCAGGGAAACAGGGAAGTTCCTTTGCTTTGTGGACTCATTATCTTGTCCCTCTGGGCTTCTTTCCTTGGAGCCTTTTTGCTAACAGCATTTTGCTGGACTACTCGCAGTCAGAGGCTGCTGGAGTGGTGTGTACGCATGTGTGGGCAGGGGGAGAGGGAAAGGGAGACCCTTTGCTCCAGGACCTCCCATAAACGTGGGAGTGTTTAGGGGAAAGTTGGAGCAACAAAGGGGAGTTTGAACTATCAGCTGGCTGTGTTGCCTCCCTGCCTTGCCACCAGTGGCGGGATTCAATTTTTTTTACTACCAGTTCAGTGGGCATGGCTTGGTGGGCGTGTCTTGGCTTGGTGGACATGTCCTTGTTCAGTTTCCATCCATTCTTCCTTGTTTGGCCTTCGGATGCCTTGGAAAAAAGCTTGACTCCTTCCTCTCTATTGTGTTGTATGTTCTGATTCTTGACTCTTGAGGAATGGATCTTGTCTTTTATGTACACTGAGAGCATTTGCACCAAGACAAATTCCTTGTGTGTCCAACCACACTTGGCCAATGAAGAATTCTATTCTATTCTATTCTATTCTATTCTATTCTATTCTATTCTATTCTATTCTATTCTATTCTATTCTATTCTATTCTATTCTTATTGTACCCTATGGATATTATTAAGTGTTGTATCTTATGATTCTTGAAAAAATGTATCTTTTCTTTTATGTACACCGAGAGCATTTGCACCAAGACAAATTCCTTGTGTGTCCAATCACACTTGGCCAATAAAGAATTCTATTCTATTCTATTCCATTCCATTCCATTCTATTCTTATTTTATTATTTTCTATTCTATTCTATTCCGATTCCATTTTTTCTATTCTATTCTATTCTATTCTATTCTATTCTATTCTATTCTATTCTATTCTATTCTATTCTTTTCTTATTCTATTCTGTTCTGTTCTATTCTATTCTATTCCATTCCATTCCATTCTATTCTATTCTTATACCCTCTGACTATCATTAAGTGTTGGACCTGATGATTCTTGACTCTTGACGAATGGATCTTTTCTTTGATGAACACTGAGAGCATTTACATCAAAGACAAAAATTCCTTGTGTGTCCAATCACACTTGGCCAATAAAGGAATTCTATTCTATTCTATTCTATTCTATTCTATTCTATTCTATTCTATTCTATTCTATTCTATTCTATTCTATTCCATTCCATTCCATTCTATTCTTATTTTATTATTTTCTATTCTATTCTATTCCTATTCCATTTTTTCTATTCTATTCTATTCTATTCTATTCTATTCTATTCTATTCTATTCTATTCTATTCTATTCTATTCTTTTCTTATTCTATTCTGTTCTGTTCTATTCTATTCTATTCCATTCCATTCCTATTCTATTCTTATACCCTCTGACTATCATTAAGTGTTGGACCTGATGATTCTTGACTCTTGAGGAAAGTATCTTTTCTTTTATGTACACTGAGAGCATTTGCACCAAGACAAATTCCTTGTGCGTCAATCACACTTGGCCAATAAAGAATTCATTCTATCTATCCATCCATCCATCTATCCATTCATCCACCACCCACCCACCCACCTATCTATCTATGGCAGCCCCTCAAATATTGGAAGATGCTCTCCTGTCTCCCCTGGTCCTTCTCTTCCCTAGACTAGCCAGGCCCAGTTCCTATAACTGTTCTTCGTATGTTTCATCCTCCATCCCCTCATCATCCTGGTTGCTCTTCTCTGTACTTTTTCTAGAGACTCAATATCTTTTTTATATTCTGGTGGCCAAAACTGGATGCAGTACTCTAGGTGTGGTCTTACTAAGGCTTTATAGAGTGGTATTAGTACCTCCCTTGCTCTTGATTGTACCCTCTGTTAATGAAATTTAGGATTGCATAGGAAGGAGGGAGGGAGGGAGGGAGGGAGGGAGGGAGGGAGGGAGGAAGGAAGGAAGGAAGGAAGGAAGGAAGGAAGGAAGGAAGGAAGGAAGGATTGTGGGGTCCTTGATGCTCTATGAACTTGGTGATTTTCTTAGACATTTCAAGACCCAACTAGGTAATATCATCAGTGTTTGAAAGGAGTGGTGTTTGCAGAATGATGGAGGAGGAGGAGGAGGAGGAGGAGGAGGAGGAGGAGGGAGGAGGAGGAGGAGGAGGAGGAGGAGGAGGATTGTGGGATCCTTGGTGCTCTACGAACATGCTATGAATGCACACAAGACAAAGAATGAGGTTTTTCAACACATGTCTTTATTGAATACTGAACACACCCAACTGTTGCCCTGCTTTTCAACAGAGTACCAAAAAAACAAATACACAACGTTTTACTCCTTCCTTACTCCTTCGGACCTGCTAACTCAGCTGGGGGGCATCAGATGGTGTTTTTTTTTTTTTTTTTTACTGGCTGGGAGGATGGGTTCTCTAATCCCAATATAGGCGGATTTTGGAAGGCAAACTTTAAAGACAGATTACCAAATGCAAGATCTGATGACAAAATGACTGTGTTGTCAACTCTTTGGTGCCTCCCCGTGGCAATTAATTAAACAGACTACAGGAAAAAAAAAAAAAACCACTCTCCCCCCAGCTAAATTTTCTGCTAAAAAAATCAAAGCAGAATAAAAGATCGGATGCAGTCCGAGACCTCGAGGGTTATGTACAATGTTTCGTTTAACGAAAGTCCCCCCAAATATATATATTTTTTAAAAGATATGATTTTTTTAAATATGCTGCCGTTCTAGAAATAAATTCTCTATAATATATATAAAATCTATTTATTTATAGAAATAAGAACCTGTCGCTCAGTTTTTCATCCCAAATACAGAAACCTATCGGAAATCCGCAGCTGTGTCATGTCCCTGTTGGAATTGGATTCTGAGGGGGAGGTCGGGCAGCCGATGGGGAGTGGGAGTATGGCTCCAGTGGCCATAGAGAAAACTGGTGAAAGGCAAAGGCAGAGGCTGGTTGGGCATTCAGAGGAAGACCCAGGCCCACCCCCTCTTCATCCTAGGGCACACAGGAACAGATAAGGGAGCAACGTGGCTTACGGGGAGGAAAAGGCCCTGATTCCCTTCACTAGCCGCAGCTAGGAAAACAGGATATAAAGGGCATTTTCACACAGCACTTTGCTGGAAGCAAAGTGTCCATTATCTTTGTTGGTCAAGTCTTACCTGGTTCCAGCATCCTCCCAACTGTACGTGTCTCATTATCTTTTGAAGTCTGCAATTCCTTATCCTGCCCTGTCTCATTAATTGCTGCAGCTTTGTGATTTGTGTTTTATAATTTATATGTATTTTGGGTTCCGAGGGAATTTTTCCCTTTAAAACTGTTCTTGGGAGAGTTTTTTTCTCCAGCCGAGGATAACTGGACACTGGGGGCCAAGTTGGAGGCATTAAAGGGACTTTACCTACTTTTGTGACTTTGTTGCTTTTGTGCCACACTCCTTTGGGTCATCACAAGCTTGATGGGGGGGTATAGATTTACATTTTTTTTTAGTAAATACCTGCAGACATACCCTTTCAGTACAATTGTTTTGATGAGAATAATTTGAACTGAAAATCTGCAAGAATTCTACCCAACAAAGCACTAGTCTAACGCTAGAGGGGCAGTCCTCGACTTGTAACCAAAATGGGGAGCAGAATTTCCATCGCTAAGCAAGGTGGTGCTTTAAGTAATTCATGCTGAATTTCACAATCCCTTTCTGCCATGGTTGTTGAGCGAATCACACGGTCCTTAAGCGAATCTGGCTTTTCCCCACTGACTTCGCTTGTGGCAGAAAGTTCACAAATGGTGACACATTTGCTCCGCTTGCCAAGTTCTGAAACTGAGGATGCTTAATGGCCATAACTGCGAGGACCAGTCAAAGGATTCTTTTTTTTTCTCTCTCTCTCTCATTGCCATTGTGACTTTAGATGGTCAGTGAACCCATGGTTGTAAGTCGAGGATTGGCTGTGCAACCCTCACCAGCCAGGGGTTCGTTTCTAAATTTAACATTTTGGAACATTAGATAATAACAGATCATCAGAGTTGGAAGGGACTTCGGAGGTCATCTAGTCCAACTCCCTGCCCAAGCAGGAGACCCTACACCATTTCTGACCGATGGGAGTCCAGTCTCTTCTTGAAAGCCTCCAGGGATGAAGCTCCTACAATTTCCGAAAGCAACTTCTGTTCCACGGGTTGATTGTTCTCACTGTCAGAAAATTTCTCCTTATTTCCAAGTTGAATCTCTCTCCTTGTTCAGTTTCCATCCATTTTTCCTTAGCTGACCTTCAGGTGCTTTGGAAAATAGCTTGACCCCCTTCCTCCTCTCTGGGGCAGCCCTCAAATATTGGAAGACTGCTATCCTGTCTCCCCTTCTCGTCACTAGACTAGCCAGGCCCAGTTCCTGTAACCGTTCTTCAGATGTTTTAGCTTCCAGCCCCTTAATCCTCTTTGTAGTGATAATGCAGTGTTTTATACAAAATACAGATTAACAGAGTTGGAAGGGACCTTGTAAGTCATCTAGTCTAACCCCCCTGCCCAAGCAGGAGACCCTACATCATTTCTGACCGATGGGAGTCCAGTCTCCTCTTGAAAGCCTCCAGGGATGAAGTTCCCACAACTTCTGAAGGCAACTTCTGTTCCATTGATTGATTGTCCTCCCTGTCAGAAAATTTCTCCTTATTTCCAGGTTGAATCTCTCTCCGTGTTCAGTTTCCATCCATTATTATTCCCTGTCTGGCCTTCAAAGGTGCTTTGGAAAATAGATTGACCCCTTCCTTTCTGTGGCAGCCCCTGAAATATTGGAACACTAAAGATTAAAATTCTGGAAATGTAAATACATAGGGTCATATCTGAGTCCTTTGTCACACATGCAGCCTCCCCACGCCCCCAACTTTTCCTGTTTTGTCCTAGTATTTCTTGCACCAACATGTTAAAAGCAGTGCACAAATACATCCGTGCCAAAGGTTGGGGAAAGTTGTACACTTGAAAGATAAAACAACAGAATGACAGAGCTGCAAGGGACCTTGGAGGTCTTCTAGCCTGACCCCCTGCTCAAGCATGGGGTCTCCCATTTCAGACAAGTGTTTGTCCAATCTCTTCTTGAAAAACCTCCATTAATGGAGCACCCACAACAAGCAGTTCCACTGGTTAATTGTCCTCACTGCGAGGAAGTTTCTCCATAATTCCTGGTTGCTTCTCTTCTTCAATTAGTTTCCACCCGTTGCTTCTTGTCCTGCATTCAGGGGCTTTGGAAAATAAATTTATCCCCTCCTCTTTGGGGTAGCCCTTCAAATACTGGATTACTGGCATCATATCACCCCCTTTGTCCTTCTTTTCTCTACACAAGCCATACCCAATTCCTGCAACCGTTTTTCACGTGTTGCAGCTTCCATGATCCTGAGATGGCTTGAAAACTATTGAATTGTTATAGTTAGGCTTGATCTGGTGGCATGTTACGTTACTCCAAGCATTTCGTTCTCCATTTTAAGGCTGGACCAAGATGGTCCATCCTCACTGTGGCTAATTTCAACTTTTGCTGGAGGAACACAGACAAAGATCTGGTGGGAAACGCAGCGTTGTCAAGAAAGCAGAAAGGACAAACACATTTGATCGACAAGAATTGGCAGACAGTCTAGCTGAAGTCAGAAACTATAGCTGCGGTTCCGGAAAAGTAAAGGATCCTGCTTATTTTTCTGGAGGTGATAGAACACTGTAGGCCTGTCTGCTGGAAGTGTTTTTTTTTTTTTTTTTTTGTCTAAGCTGATCCTACGAATTTGTCAATTAAAATAAGTCCAATCCTCAGCAGTTCAGTTTTCTACAACAGGGAACCAATTTCTGAATTTTTTTTCCCTGCTGAGTTGTCCTTGTCTGAAGTCTACTTTGCATCTAGGGATGGTGGCAGAGTTTTCTTTGTTTCTATCTTGGGAAGAAAACATGGTTTGTCTTCTCCATGGGGAAACGTAAGTTGGTTGCCCCTGACCACAATCATCTCAACTTCTCGGGTGTGTGAGAAATGGGGACAACACATCTCAATCCCAGTTTGGTTCTTCCTTAGCCTTAAACTCATGTTCGTCAGAATGAGTAACACTGAGAAAGATTCAGGAAAACACTTCTAAGGGGTAGTGGGTGGAGGAAGAACCAGGAGAAAGCCAGATGAGATCTTTTATTCCCCCCAGAACTTCATCTCTTGGGGTCGTTAGATAGGACTCGGTGTGGTCTTCAGCTCTTCTGAATGGTCCATCACCCCCCCTCTTCCATAGCAGGTCGAACAGCAAGAGTTTGTCCCTTCTCATTTGGGTTCTTGGATGGTTTCCTCCAGTGTTACGGTTCTGGTTTTCATAAAATCAAAGGTGCTGAGATGGAGAGGTGAAAGGTAGGGAGACGATGCTCCAGACATCAGTAGGGTTAGCGAGGGCATGGACTATCTTCCATCTTCTGTTGTCTAACCACACTGGAGGGAAGCTCAAGAGGTACCACAGGAACCATCGTGGTGGAGAAATGTGAAGGGCAAAACGAGGAACTGAAGAGCAAGAACTTTGAAAGGCAGAAAGAAAGAGAGAGAAACCATCCTATTTGCTTTTAATTTGGCCAGGGTTGGAGCTCCTTGATGGACTTCGTTGGGTGCTGTTCAGCACCTCCGGGGCAAACCCACTCGCTCGGACGCTCCTTAGGCAACCTTAAACGCATCTATTTTCTTCTTCCTCCCCTGCTGCCTTCCTTTCTTGTTCCTCTTCATGTTTTCATTCTTCTCTGCAAGACAACAAACAAAAGACGGCGGAGTCAGGCTACTTCCTTACTGAAGCGTGAAATCTTTGGCCAGTGCAGCCCCGTCTGCTATTAACGAGCAAAACATTTTCTCCCTCTGCCAAAAAGAACCAACCCCCCCCCCCAAACACATCTGGTTTTCAACTCTCTTTTCAACACCAGCCGACGGGCTGGTTGGTTTTTGTTGTGTTGTTGTTTTGTTCCAGAATATTGTCAGGGGAGGGACTGAGAGGAGAGGAAAGTTTGCTCAACTTTAGAAAATTTTGCAAAACCAGCTTGATGGCTTCTGAAATTTTATATCTATCATCTCCTCCTCTCTCTCTCTCTCTGATCGAAGTGCTTTTGCTATTTATTTATGTCTTATCTCCCTGTTTCTCTATCTATCTTCTGTCTGTCTGTCTGTCTGTCTAGGTAGGTAGGTAGGTAGGTAGGTAGATAAGTAGGTAGGTAAGTAAATAGATGATAGGTAGGTAGATAGATTAGATAGATGATAGATGATAGATAGATAGATAGATGATAGATGGATAGATAGATAGATAGATAGATAGATGATAGGTAGGTAGGTAGGTAAGTAGGTAAGTAGATAAATAGGTAGGTAAATGGATGGTAGGTAGGTAGGTAAGTAGATAGGTAAGTAGGTAGGTAAGTAAATAGATGATAGGTAGGTAGATAGATTAGATAGATTAGATAGATGATAGATAGATAGATAGATAGATAGATAGATAGATAGATAGATAGATAGATGATAGGTAGGTAGGTAGGTAGATAGATAGCTAGATAGCTAGATAGATAATAGATAGGTAGGTAGGTAAGTAGGTAAGTAGATAAATAGGTAGGTAGGTAAATGGATGGTAGGTAGGTAGGTAAGTAGATAGATAAGTAGGTAGGTAAGTAAATAGATGATAGGTAGGTAGATAGATAGATAGATAACAGTTAGATAGGTCGGTAAGTAGGTAAGTAGGTAGGTAAATAGATGATAGGTAGGTAGATAGATTAGATAGATTAGATAGATGATAGATGTTAGATAGATAGATAGATAGATAGATGATAGATGGATAGATAGATAGATAGCTAGATAGATAATAGATAGGTAGGTAGGTAAGTAGGTAAGTAGATAAATAGGTAGGTAGGTAAATGGATGGTAGGTAGGTAGGTAAGTAGATAGATAAGTAGGTAGGTAAGTAAATAGATGATAGGTAGGTAGATAGATAGAGAGATAATAGTTAGATAGGTAGGTAAGTAGGTAAGTAGGTAGGTAAATAGATGATAGGTAGGTAGATAGATTAGATAGATTAGATAGATGATAGATAGATAGATAGATAGATAGATAGATAGATAGATAGATGATAGGTAGGTAGGTAGGTAGATAGATAGCTAGATAGCTAGATAGATAATAGATAGGTAGGTAGGTAAGTAGGTAAGTAGATAAATAGGTAGGTAGGTAAATGGATGGTAGGTAGGTAGGTAAGTAGATAGATAAGTAGGTAGGTAAGTAAATAGATGATAGGTAGATAGATAGATAGATAACAGTTAGATAGGTAGGTAAGTAGGTAAGTAGGTAGGTAAATAGATGATAGGTAGGTAGATAGATTAGATAGATTAGATAGATGATAGATGATAGATAGATAGATAGATGATAGATGGATAGATAGATAGATAGATAGATAGATAGATAATAGGTAGGTAGGTAGGTAGATAGATAGCTAGATAGCTAGATAGATAATAGATAGGTAGGTAGGTAAGTAGGTAAGTAGATAAATAGGTAGGTAGGTAAATGGATGGTAGGTAGGTAGGTAAGTAGATAGATAAGTAGGTAGGTAAGTAAATAGATGATAGGTAGGTAGATAGATAGATAGATAACAGTTAGATAGGTAGGTAAGTAGGTAAGTAGGTAGGTAAATAGATGATAGGTAGGTAGATAGATTAGATAGATTAGATAGATGATAGATGTTAGATAGATAGATAGATAGATGATAGATGGATAGATAGATAGATA
>CM066330.1:261592698-261602698 GCA_033807585.1 Hydrophis major
GCCATGCTGTGGGGTCCTTGTTGCTCTCTGAGCTTGGTTGTTTTCTTGCAGATGTTTCATGAGGTAGGGTTTCCTGCCTAGGCAAGGCGGTTGGACTAGAACAGGGGTCGCCAACCTTTTGGACCTCAGGGACCACCAAACTCATTATTTTAAGTCCTGTGGACCAGAGATCCTGGGAAAATCCCCCCAAAAAGGTCTGCAGGAAAATTCCCCACCCCATTTTTCTACCGATCGATCATTCTTTATTTGGGATCACCGGATACCGTCTCCAGCTCCATTCTCAGGGGGAGAGAGAAAGAGAGGGAGAGACTTTTGGCTTCATGCAAGGAAAACAGCAGAAGCTGCAGAAGTCTTTCTTTCTCTCCCCCCAAACTCTGCCAGAAACGAGTCTTTGCCGGCGCAGCCTCTTGGAGCAAGGAGGCCTTGCAGGGTCCCAAAGGCTCATTTCTGGCAGAGTTTGGGGGAGAGAAAGAAAGACTTCGGCTGCTTTCCATGCGTGCAGCCAAAAGCAGAAGAAAAAAGAAGTGGAAAGAAGCAGCCCGGTGGCCAGGCCAGGTGAGTAGTGCAAGTTTCCCCCCTCCGCCCTTTCCCTTCACCCCTCACTCCCTCGTGTTGTTCGCAATGCAAGTGACACAAGCCTTGTGTTTCTGCGCAGCCTGGATTAATTGCTTTGGGGGAGAGATTTTTCTGCGGACCACCAACATTTTCTCATGGACCACCATCGGTCCCTGGTCCACTGGTTGGTGACCACTGGACTAGCTGACCTCCAGGGTCCCTTCCAACTCTGTTTATTCCATTCTATTCTATTCTATTCTATTCTATTCTATTTTACTCTGTTCTATTCTTATTTCTATATTCTAGTCTATTCTAATTTCTATATTCTATTCTATTCTATTCTATTCTATTCTATTCTATTCTATTCTATTCTATTCTATTCTATTTTCTATTCTATTCTATTCTATTTTCTATTCTATTCTCCACTCTATTCTAGTCTTATTTCTATATTCTATTCTATTGTAATTTCTATAACCTATTCTATTCTATTTTCTATTCTATTCTACTCTGTTCTATTCTTATTTCTATATTCTAGTCTATTCTAATTTCTATAACCTATTCTGTTCTATTTTCTATTCTATTCTACTCTATTCTAATTTCTATATTCTATTCTATTCTATTCTGTTCCATTCTATTCTATTCTGTTCTGTTCTGTTCTGTTCTGTTCTGTTCTGTTCTACTCTACTCTACTCTACTCTACTCTACTCTACTCTACTCTACTCTACTCTACTCTACTCTACTCTATTCTATTCTATTCTATTCCATTCCACTCCACTCCACTCCACTCCACTCCATTAAAACAAATTTAGCAGGTTATGACCAAAATAGGGAACATCATCAGGGCTAGAAAGGAGAGGGATTTGTGGAGAGAGGGAGGAGGAATGTGGATTCTTGGTGCTTTCTAAGCTGGGTTGTTTTCTTACCGACATTTCATGACCCAACTGGGTGACCCAGCTACATCATCATCTGTGTTTGAAAGGAATGGTGTTTGCAGAATGAAATTTAAGGAAGAGAAGGGGGGGGAGGAAGAGGAGGAGGAGGAGGGGGAGTGTAGGGGCCTTGGTACTGAGTTTGATGGTTTTCTTGCAGATGTTTCATGACCATACTAGGGAACATTATCAGTGCTAGCAGGGAGTGGGGCTCTTGGAGAGGAGAAGGGAGGAGGAAGGAGGACAACTGTGGATTTTTGGTGCACTCTGAGCTTGCTTGTTTTCTTTCAGACATTTCTTTACCCAAACTAGGTAACATCATCAATGCTAGAAGGGAGTGGGGTGTGAGGAGGAGGAGGAGGAGGACTGTGGGGTCCTTAGTGCTCTCTGAGCTTGGTGGTCTACTTGCTGACATTTCATTACCAAACTAGGTAACACGAATCATGAAACATCCGCAAGAAAACCGCCAATCTCAGAGAGCACCGAGGACCCCACCGTTCGATTCCGAGCCCCCGATATTCTCTTCTGCCAACTGCCAAGCTCCTTGTCCATCTAGTCCAGCTCTGAGTTGATCCTGGGTGGTAGCGAGTCCCTAGGTGGGCACAGGACACAAGCCAAGCCATCCCTGGACCTCAATTCAGCTTGTGGCACAGTCCATTCAACGTTGCTTTTGCACCTGATTGTTCAGAATCCTCCCTCCAGGATGCGGTGGGAAGAAGGTGGGGTGGTGGTGGTCGGGGGGGGGGCTACTCCCTCCTGCAGCTTGGCCTTACCTTGGCATTCCCGGGTGCTGTGCCAGGCCATGGTGTCAGGAGGACAGGTGCTTAAGCATTTCCCTTTGTGCAGGTAGAAGTGCTCTTGGCATCTCATGCAAAAGTCTTTGCTGAAACAGCTCTCGCAGTTGGGCGACCGGCATTCTAAGAACAGAGAGGTTCTGTGTTAGAAAAAGCCACCTTTAAACTCAGTCTAACTCCTGATGATTCCTGGCATGCCCGTATGGCTAGTCCTCAGCTTACAACCGTAATGGAGTCTGTCTATCGGAGAGAGCCAGTTTGGTCTAGTCCAGGAGTAGGATTCAGCCGGTTTGGGCCGGTTCGTGAGAACCGGATGTTAAAATTTACAATGTGGTTCACCAAAATGGTAGTTGAACTAACTGGCTGGCTACGGCCACCCTGCTTCTCCCTTCCCCTCCCAGGAGTCTCCACGCGGCCCATTTTGAATGCAGGTAAATGCAGGGTCAACACAGAAGCTCTGGGAGGGTTAAAAAACAGCCCTCCAGAAGTTCCAGAAGTCCAAAAACAAGCTTGTTTCCTTTTCTGGAAAGCCTCCAGAGTCCAGGGGAGGCCCTTTCCACCTTCACAGAGGCCCAAGAAAAGCCTCAGGACCCTGGGGAAGGTGAAAAATGACCAAACCGGAAGCTCCGGTAGGCCACGCCCACCCAGCAACTGAGCAGAGAACCAGTTGCTGTGATTTATGAATCCCATCCCTGGTCTAATCTAGTGGTTAAGATACCAGGCTAGAAACCAGAGACCCTGACTTGGGTTGGATGACTTTGGGTCAAGCATTGGGAGACTGGGAGTCTAGTCCTGCCTTAGCTATCAAAGTTAGCTGAGTAACTTTGGGCCAATCACAAGATGATGGTGGTCTCTAGTTCCACCTTAGGTTTGAAAGGTGGTTGGCTGGCTTTGGGCCAATCACCAAGAGAAGGTGAGTTCTAGTTCTACCTTTAGGCACAAAAACTGACTGGGTGAATTTGGGCTAATCATCAGGAAACTGGGAGTTCTAGTCCTACCTTAGTTATGAAAGCCGTCTGGCTGCCTTTGGGCCAATTACCAGGAGACTGTGAGTTCTAGTCCCGCTTTAGGTACAAAAGCTAGTCGGGCGATCTTGAGCCAATCGCCAGGAGACTGGGAGTTCTGGTTCTGTCCTAGCTGCAAAAGTTTATCTCTGATCCATCCAGATCACAAGTGACAATAAAGCTTCTTTTATCTTACGTGTATATGTGTTTTTTATCTTTTTTTTTCTTTAAAGGCAGTTCTTTTTCAAAAAAACCAATCTGCCTAGTTTGGTTTTGCCTTTGTAATTTTTTTTTCTTTGAAATTCCTATTTTAATTTCCTGAATAAATGAAAACTAATCTGATAAAGGGGAGTGAGAACTGAGAACTTGGCAGTTGCCCCCAAATTGCACACATTCCTTCAACTGGTATGTTTCAATTTTGCTCACACCAGTGGTGGGATTCATAATTTTTTTTTTTTTACTCCCGGTTCTCTGGGTGTGGCTTGGTGGGCATGGCAAAGGAAGGATACTGTAAAATCCACATTCCCTTGGGGAAAGATACTGTCAACCCATAAAACATTTTTATGCTTGTTTTAGTAGTTGCCATAAAAAAGAGGTAGGGGAGGAAGGAAATTTGGAAGAGCAGTGCAGCAGTTTGGAAACAAAAGTACATTCCAACTCTTTATTTTTAAAAGACTGCAACTAAACTACCAGAGCTTTTGCCCATGAATATATTGAATTGGAGAACGTGATTGATGACACCCAGCCCGTGAAGGTGCTCAATGGGAGAATCTGATTTGTGACACACCCAGGGGGGAGAGGAGAAACAGGATCACAGAGGACTGGAAATGATGTAGGCCAGAGTTGGCTTCATACAGGGCAGGGCCAGGATGTCGCCTCTAATGGATCCTTTGAAGCTTTTTTCAAGTTTGGCTCAAGAATCGTGATTTCATGAGGGCGATGGCTGGAATCCTGACAGAAACTGCAAAATCTCCATTCCCTCCCCCTGGGATTCAAATTTCTTAACAACCCATTTTGTGGGTGTGGCCTAATTTGTGGGTGTGGCTTGGTGGCCATGTGACTGACTGGGCATGGCTTGCTGACTGGGCTTGGCTTGGTGGTCATGTGACTGGCTGGACATGGCTTGTATGTAAATATTATAAATATTTATATAAGTATTGACTTTTTTATTTAAAAAAAGAGATCAACTTTTATCCAAAATCAGGGAAAGCAGGCAAGCAGATTGAATTGCTCACAGAATCACAGATTCATTCCGAGATCTATCTATCTGCCATTGGCTAGCTCAGTCTGTCCCATAAAATTTGTTTGCAAGCAAAACTTCTTTGCAAAATTAACTCACAACACATCAGGTATGTCAATATTATTTTTTTTAATTAAAAAAAGAGCAAATTTTATCCAAAATCAGGCAAAGCAGGCAGGCAGATTGAGTTACTCACAGAATCACAGATTCACTCAGAGATCTATCTATCTCCAATCTGCTACCTGAGTCTGCACTGAAAAATAGAAGCTTCGGTCCTAAGGAAGGTTCAGCTCTGCTTTTAGATTTGCTAGAAAGCAAGAAATGCAACGATTTCCTACTTTCTAGCTAATCTAAATCTCCTGCACAGTGGAACAGCTGAGGGTCGGGAGGGGGGTGTGTGAAAGGAAAAATAGCAACTTTACAGGCAAGTTTGATGGCACACAAGCCAGGTAAGGAGTGGGCAGGGTGGAGTGGGGCCAGCCAGTGGTGCGATTTGTCAGTTCTCTGGCAGGTAGAATCCCACCCCTGGTGAGAATGCATTTTGCGTGTGTGTGTGTGGTCCATTTCCTCAGCTGTGCCACGCAGACAACTGACAAGCGCTACGCGCAGAGGCACAGCCTTTCAAACTCCTCTTCTTTCCTGCTTTTTCAACCTCAGCTGGGCCGCGCAAAGCAGCGGAGGTTGAAAAAGCAGGAAATAAAGGACAGGTAAGAGCCCAGGCGGGTGAGTGGGCCAAACAGCAGCAAACACAGAACCAGTTCGTTGTCTGCTGCTCTTCAGGGCTACCGGTTCTATAGAACCGTGCCGAACTAGTAGCATCCCACCCCTGTATCCCACCCCACTAACCTGCTTTCCAGCTCCGTTCTCCTGTGCAGGGCAACCAAACGAGATCCAGCCAATCAGCTGGGACTCAATAGGAGGCAGAGAAGAGATGGGGTTGGTGGGGCCAGTCAGAGGTGGGATTGGCCGGTTCTCCTAACCACTCAAAATGTCTGCTACCAGTTCTCCAGAACTGGTCAGAACCTACTGGAATACACCTCTGGCTCACACGCTCACAACTCTTGAGAATTTGTTTCCCACAACGCTGACTACCTACTGATGCATCGGTTGGCTTCGAGGCTTCGCTGCCCGTAGTAGCCCAGTGGGCAGGCATGGACACAGGCCCCGTACTGTCGGATCCCATCTCTCCAGATGAGGAGGAAGAGGCGCTGCTGGCAGGAGACGCAGCCGTTATCTTCGGAGCACATAACGCAACCGGTGCAGTTCTCAAACATGGTGGCACTCACTAAAAAACAAAAACAAAAAAAACAATAACAGCAGAATAACAGAATTGGAAAGGACCGTGGAGGTCATCTAGTCCAGTGGGCTCCAACCTTCTGGGGTTTTACAGAATACTTTACAGAATAACAGAGATGGAAGGGGCCTTGGAGATCATCTAATACCAGTAATACCAGTACTAATACCACTCTATAAAGCCTTAGTAAGACCACACCTAGAGTACTGCATCCAGTTTGGGTCACCACATTATAAAAAAGATGTTGAGACTCTAGAAAAAGTGCAGAGAAGAGCAACCAGGATGATCAGAGGATTGGAGACTAAAACATACAATGAACGGTTGCAGGAACTGGGCTTGGCTGGTTTAGTAAAGAGAAGGACCAGGGGAGACAAGATAGCATCTTCCAATATTTGAGGGGCTGCCCCAGAAAGGAGGAGGGGGACAAGCTATTCTCCAAAGCACCCGAAGGCCAGACAAGGAATAATGGATGGAAACTGAACAAGAAGAGATTCAACCGGGAAATATGGAGAAACTTTCTGACAATGAGAACAATCAACCAATGGAACAGAAGATGCCCTTGAAGTTGTGGGAGCGCCATCACTTGAGACCTTCAAGAAGAGACTGGACTGCCATCAGTCAGAAATGGTGTAGGGTCTCCCGCTTGGGCGGGGGGTTGGACTAGATGACCTACAAGGTCCCTTCCAACTCTGATGATCTGTTATCTGTTATCCTCTAGTGCAACCACTTGCTCAAGCAGGAAACCTTATATACCATTTCAGACAATCTCTCCTTGAAAACCTCCAGTTGATGGAGCACCCACAACTTCTGGTGGCAAGCAGTTGCACTGGTTAATTGTCCTCCCTTGTCGGAAAGTTTCTCCTTCATTCCGGGTTGTTTCTCTCCTTGCTCATTTTAAATCTGGTTCACAGGACCAATCGTTGCAATGACTGGCTGGGCCCGCCTGCCCTGCCCCTCCCAGGAGCCTCCAGGTGCCACATTTCGGATCCCAGGTATGTACACGGTGCGCACGGAGGCTTGGGGAAGGCAAAAAACCGGCACTCCCAGAAGTTCCCTCAGTCTAGAAACGGGTCTGTTTCCAACTTCCGGAGACCCTCTGGATCCCAGGGGGGGACATTTTTGGCCTCCCAGAAGCCCAAGGCAAACCCCTGGAGCCCAAGGAGGGTGAAAAATGGCCCTCCTGGAAGTTTGTTTTTATTTATTTATTTATTTGATTTGTCAATTGCTTACAAGATAATAAATATAAGTATATACATAGTGATGAATACACAAAATGGGTACATATAAGAAAAAGTTCTGGAAGTCCGGAAACGGGCCTGTTTCCTGCATCCAAAGATCCTCCGGAGCCCGGGGAAAGACGTTTTCACCTTCTCAGAGGCCCAAGGGAAGCCTCTGGACTCTGGGGAAGGTGAAAATGACCCCCCCACCCCCCGCCGGTGCAGGAGTCTGACTAGGCCACGCCCACCATACGCCACACCCAGCCAGCAACCAGGGAAAGAACCTGGCTGCTAAAATTTTTGCAACCCAACCCGGCACCCTTGGGATGTGAATCTGGCCTCCTCCGTTGACTTTGCTGGTCCGAAGGTTGTTTTTTTTTTCCTTTTAGGAATAATATCAGAAGGATATAGGAAGGGTTTTGATTTATCTAATAGTCCATGTGTTGATGGTGGCTAGAATAATATATGGGCGATACTGGAAGAAGGAAAGCACACCGCCCGAAACAGAGATCATAAGGAAAATTACAGCCTGTGCAGAATCGGACCTAGAATTAAACAAAAAACAAGGGGTGGAATCGGAGTATTATGAAACGTTGAATTAATTGTATCACTGGCTGCACAGAAGAAGGCAAAATCGGAACATAAGTAGCTACGAGGATCAGAAGAATCAGCAAGCAATGTATCAAACAAGAGGATTGTAAACGGTGAAGTAAAATGTATATCTATGTATAACAATTGTAATGCCAGAACGAATGCACTGTGATGTATTCTTATAATTAAAATTAAAATAAATAGAAAAAAAAAGGAGGAGGAGGAGATCAGGTGACACACACAAACACACACACACTGTGACAGATTCTTATAATTATAATTAAAATAAATAAATAGAAAAAAAAGGAGGAGGAGGAGATCAGGTGACACACACACACACACACACACTGTGATGGATTCTTATAATTATAATTAAAATAAATAAATAGAAAAAAAAAGGAAGAGGAGGAGATCAGGTGACACACACAAACACACACACACACACATTGGGAACACTGCAACCTTCATAAATATGAACCAAGAGATCTGAATTTTGATCACGTGAGCCTGGGGAATGACACACAAGGGTCATAAGTGTGAAACGCGCACCTAAGTCACTTCCCTCCCCCCCCCGGTGGCTTAGCGACCATTCAAAGCTACAATAGACACACCCATACACTGTTATTTACAATTGCGGTCATAAGTCAAGGACTCCCTGCATATATAGTTTAACCTTGAGTTGCACATAAATACAGGTAGTTGTCAACTCATAAAACATACAAAGACCAACGAATGGTCTTTTTAGAGTTGTCAACAGAAAGGGAGGGAGGGGGGAGCAGTGCAGCAGCTTGGAAATCAAAAGTGCATTCCATCAATGTTTTCAAAGATAGTAACTTAGGTGACCGAAGTTTCTGCCCCGCAAAATTCTAACTGGAGAGCCTGATCGACGACTCTGGGCTATGGAGGTGTCCCATTGGAGAATAGGAATTACGATACACCCAAGAGGGTGGGGGGGGGGAAACCAGGGTCAAGGCTGACTGTGAATTATGTGTCTCAGAGTCGGCTCCACCCAGGCAGTGCCGGACTTGTTAACTCCCAATAAATCCTTTTGAAGTTTTGGAAGTTTGGCTCAAGACTCATGATTTAAATGGGGTGACTGTCGGAATCCTGACAGTAGTCCTCGGCTTACTACAGTTCCTTTAGTGACCATTTGAAGCTACAACAGCGCTGGAAAAAAAAGTGACATAGGACCATTTTTTTTTTCCACACTTACAACCATTGCAGCATCTCTGTGGTCACGGGTCTCAGTGTCGCTGGGGTCACGTGATCCCTTTTTTGTGACCGTCCGACAAGTCAAGTCAAGGGGGGAAGCTAGATTCACTTAACAACCGGGTTCATACTGCAGTGATTCACATAACGGCGGCAAGAAAGGTTGTAAAACGGGGCAAAAATCCACCGAACCAATTTCTCACTTCGCAACGTAAATTGGGGGGCTCCATTGTGGCTCTAAATTGAGGAGTCCCTGTAATATCCATCCGAAAAACCAAGACAGGGAAAGGAAACATTGTTCTAGGGCAGGAGTCAGCAACCCATGGCTCTGGAGCCCCATGCGGCTCTTTGGGCCTCCCTGTCACTCGAAATACGTGTGACAACAGCCCGTGGTGGGATGAAAAAAGTTTTACCACCGGTTTGATGGGCGTGGCATGGTGGGCGTGCGCTTTACACACATGCATACACTTCCTGTGTGCGTGTGTGCCAAAGACACCCTTTGCACAGGGGCAGAGGCGTTTGCTCAGGTACATTCCAACTCACCTCCTGCAAGCCGGCACTCTGCTGTGCCGCACAGAGCAGCTGCGCTACAAAAGCAGAGGATAAAGGGGAGTATAAAAGCCCAGTCAAGCCCAATAGCAAAGCGGTGGAGAGAACTGGTTTGATCTCCACTGCTCATTGGCACTATCGGCTTGGCAGAACTGTGCCCAATGGGTAGAACACCACCACTGATAACCGCCAGTGGGCAACACCTGCCGGCATGCAATTTATTGAGCTTTGGGCCCAGGTAGGCCAACCGTGGAGAAATCCAAGAAAAGGAAAGCTGCAGAAGAGAACAGAAGGTTTCATTCAACAAGGGATGCTGGTTTTGGGGCCTCTCGGGAAACAGTCAGGCAAGGGAAAGTGGCTTAGTGGCTCCCGGTGTTTTTCTTTGCTGTGGGAAACAGGACCAAATGGCTCTTTGGAATGTTTTTAAGATTGTCAATCCCTGGTCTAGGATGGGGGTCAGCAACCCGTCGCTCTGGAGCCTCGTGTGGCTCTTTGGGCCCTCGGCTGTGGCTCCCGGTTGGGGGATCCCACCCCACACCTCACCCCTCCTAATCACTCCTCGCCTGGCCTGAGAAGGTAAACCACAAACAGCAGAAATGAGAGGGAGGAAGGGAGGGA